>ML809455.1:186120-217402 GCA_009831015.1 Picea engelmannii | reverse complement strand
TTATACAACTATTGTTTAGTGAAAGACCTACTATTCAACAACCTGTTGAATGATTTGTATTTAGATATTTGTCTAAGTCTTAATATATTATTTTAAGTCTTTATTCTCACATAGCAAGTGATTCATTGCATTGCTTGTTGTTGTTTCTTGTGTTTGTCTTATCATATCCCCAACTGTTCATTAATAGCCATCCCATTGGCAAAGGAGAACATACTCTTATACTGTGTGGCACGTCCAACCAGATTATCATCTTCGAAAACCTTTCCTTAAGCTGACCAACAAAATAAACTTATCAAAAAACCAATCGTTATAAACTTGAGGTGGCCTAGCTCTGCTCTTTAGCAGTCAGGTGTAGACCTTAGGACCAACATGCACACCTAACTCATGGGCTTCCTCACATGCCGACTCACTCAGTCTATGTTCTGGAGGATGTCTCACGCAACTGTAATCATCAACACGACTAGTTTTTTGATTCTACTATTTGTTCTTCTCTGAAGATTTGAGTGTTCCATACAATGCAGATCCCTCCAGATGTTGCTCTAGCATTCAACATTGTTCCACTACTTGTTTTGCAGATTTTCTTCAATTCTCGCAAGGCTTCATCTCCCTGCAGTTTTGTCTCCTGAATTAGGATGATATGGGGATTTTCTATTCTGATTAGTTTACCCATTGCTTCTTTTTTGTCCCTCTATCCCAATCCTCTGCAATTCCAGGAGACCACCTTCATTATTTTCTAGTGTATTTTGTTTCCCCCCCTTTCGTGGGCTAAGATTGACCTTTTGTTGTTAGGGCTTTCCCACCTTTCCCTTCTTTTTTAAGAATGTCTTCCAGCGTTGGTTGGGTTCCTAGATCCTTATCCTAGTTCGTCGTTTTTTCCCTTCTATTTTTATCGGTTTTCCTTCCCTCTTTTGTGGTTCTGGCACTCTTTAGAAGTTCCATGTCCAACTCTTCCCCCGAGTCTTCCTGACTATCTTCCTCCTATGAATGGGGATGATCCAGGGGCTGGGAATCGAGCTCTACTTGGGGTGAAGCGAGATCTAGATCCAGAATTGGTTGACTTTCTTCTGTGTTTTCTTTTGAGTTTATCAATTCTGCCTCTAGGTTTTCAAGAGGATCAAATTTATTTTTGCTACTTTCTGCTTCATCATTGATTTGTATTGGGGATTTACCCTTGCTTGGCGAGGGAGGCTTGGAGTTGTTTTTCCTTTCCTATTGTCGGGTTCCTAATTTGTTCGCCGATTTCTTTCTTTTTGTTGGCTGCCGTTCATCTGGGTCTTTGTGTTCAAGGTTCTCCTGGATAGCCTTGGGGCAGTTTTTGGCAAAATGTCCATATTCATGGCAAGATTTACACTTAAAAGGGAGTTGTTCGTAGTCTACTGTTTGGATGTATGACCACCCATATAGAGTTAGTTGGATTGCTTATGGAAGTCCTTTCTCTAGGTCTACTTCTACACAAATACGTGCATAGGATTGCAGACCGTCTCGTGGTTCGACCCAATCGATGAACCTTCGCAGTGTATTTCCAATGTTTTTTATGGTTTCATCATTCCAACAGTGGAGAGGTAAGAAAGGTAGCCTGACCCAAACTGGAACAACTGAGGGAATATCATTCTCAGGGATGAAATCTAGAGTCCATTTATTTAAATACATTCCTCTAGTGCCCATGAAGTATGGGCCATTCCTAAAAATCAAATCTCTATCTGCTTTGTTTTCAAAGAGGAATACATAGAATCCCTTACCACAGAATGTTGTTGAGAGCTGCCCTTTTATCATTTTCTTCCAGTTCTACTCCAACCATTGCGCCAATTCTTTTGGGGATGGACAAAGTCCCATAAATTTTCCATTCAAGCCATTTTTTGCTAGTCTTAGGGCGAAAGGTCGTGAGGAAGGGGAGTGAACATGGACTTTCGAGATCTCATCCAATTTTTTTATGAAACACGACTGGGGATTTCCTTTCGAAGATTTTGTGTAAGAGGAGAGCAAAGCTTAGAGTGTTGCAATATCAGGAGGCGAAGTGGGGGGGGGGGTCACGTTCCCACAAGCTAGAGGCCATGGCAGGGGCGATCGACAACATAAACCCTAGAGGCAGTCAGAGGTATCTTGAGGCAGTTGGCAACGAAAAAAGGGATCAAAATTGAAGTATATATATTACAACACACTAAAGTATTTGTTTCTGTAGAGAAAATACACTAAACATATATAGAGTGAAGTTCCTTAAAAGTGGATTCTGGCCCCACTTAACATTATCATTGTGTCCATTCAATCCCAAATTGATTGCTTCATAAGGAGCACAATTGCAATAAACGTTTGTCAAATTTAAGTGTAAAACTATCTATACATAAAAACAACTGTGTATGATTGATGAAGGCACTCGAAAAATTTGTGATTTACAAGATGAAAAACACCTTCTCATCATTGAACTTAACTTTTTAAAATGGAAAATAGTGAATTGTTAGAGCATAAACGAAATTAAAGAGAAAACTAACAGAGATATTGAGAGAACGATTTATAACCTACAAGTCAAGGATAAAACAATATTTTTACAAGATGTTGCAATACAATGTGACCAAGAATCACAACAATAGAAGTGCATGATCTCTAAAAAAAACTTGATAAGGTTTAGTTAACAAAGATAAAGAAATTATTTGTTCAGGGAAGCAGTGCCAAACTCTACTTATGATAAAAAATTGAAGAAAAAGGAAATATGTATTCCAAAGATAGATTGACAAGAAAACATCAACAAACCTAGTCAAATCAACAAATTTTTCAAGAGTCAAGGTCCAAGCCATGGATAAGGAAAACCTTACATGATCAATCAAAGTTGAAAATAAATGTTTTTACAATTTACCTTAACCTCCATATTTCAACAACTAAGACAAGATCAATAGTAACTAATTAAGCGAAATAATTACAACCTAGAGCAAATACATAACCTTATCCTAACCATGCTTTGAAGATAAACACAAGCATGATCCTTTAAAGGAGAGCACAATACATAAACTACACTATATAGTATATATGCATTATATAATTGCTTATTAAGACAAGTCTATGACCACACACTAAAAGCCTTTGTGGCATGATTTGTGATAGTTTTTGTGTATTACATATGAACATATAACATACATAGATGGTATATTTACCACTCCCCTATTTAAAGCAATGCAAGATTGTAATTTTTTCTTTCAATGAAATAAAAGGCACACAACACTTTTTATAAGGGTGTGTGTGTGTGTGTAATTTAGAATAATAGGGTATACTCTCATGAAGATATATTGCATACAAGGAAAGCACTAAGCCATGGTGAATTCAAGAAGTCACATTGTAATGATTGGAGATCCCAAAGAGTCTCGATATGGAAGGTTTTCGATCAGACATGTTTTCCATAGCACTAATGCCAAGGATATATTTCTAAGCCCTCCTTCGGTCATCGAGAGCTCTTAGGACATCATAGAAATTTTGAGGAGTCTAGAAAGGAGCAATGGGTGATTGGGGCAGAATGTTAGGTGAAAAAGAAAAACACCATGTTTCTCTTGCCTCTATTGCAAAGTGCCTTCATAGGGAATAAATTTTTTGGACCTCTACAAGATATGTATCGTGTGGTCGTCTTGCCCCTAAAAAATCTTAGAAGTGATGAGATAATTCAATGGTTATTGAGGGAAACATAGCCTCTTGGACTTGTTTATGATCACTATGTTTGGAAAGGGAAAACTCCAGAGTTGTATTTATATCTTGGAATGTCTCCCACCATATTAGAGGGTGCATGCCAAGTGTTTGGTGCAATGTTTGCAAACCAAGTGTTTGAAGAAACACATGCTCACCAAGTGTTTGTTGAAACTCCTATTAACAATAATCCTACCAGGATGCTTTAATCCAAGAGAGTTCTTATATTAATGCAAGTTTTCATATTGTGTCAAGTCTTTTAGCAATAAAACCTTAATCTTCTAGGTGACTTCCACTGATTTCATGGTATTTATAAAGAAGAAATCAATGTTCATACAAGGGATTGATGTGGATAATCAATGCCTCCTTTCTAAGGGTAAACAACTTTAGGACCAATCTTTGTTGTATGACAATAGCATATGCGAAAATTCAACTCTTTTTGGTACTACACTTGCTTGGAGGAGTGGTAGACCCTAGGGTGTCTACAACTTCAAAGCTCATTGCAATCAAGGATGTGGTAAAAAATAAACTTTCTACGTTGCTGTGAACCCTTCTATACCTAGTTCATGTATAGTGGAAAAAGTTAGAGGTTACAAAGTAATAGTTCATATATTTTCTATCATTATATGCAACATATGTAGTAATTTCTCAATTCAATGATTTTTGGCCTCTTACATCATACATGTGCCAATGGATTCATTCCAACTGGAAAAGAAATGTGAGGTATATCTTTGTTCCAAAAGTTTATTTATTGTGCAATGTACATACCCTAAATATTATTTGAAATTTTTTGAGTGGGGTCCCTAGTTTTGGGGAAAAACAAGGCTCTTCATTACCCCATGGTTTCTTGGTTTTTTCCCAACCACTAGTAATGTCACCAAAATGCCCGTTTGGGCCTGCCTCCCAAAATTTTCACTACAAATGTCATGGAATTTATCAGTGTTGAAATATATTGGGGTACCTTGGGAAGATATTTAAACAAAGCCTGAGAGGGTTTAGTTGGGTCTTTTCACATATGTCTAAATATGTGTTGAGATCAATCTCAACAAAGGTCTTTCAGACATGACAATGCTACAAAAAGGAAATTTTTGTTGGACTCTATTTTGAATTATGAGAACACAACTTTCTAGTATCAAATCTCCCAACAAATAGGTCTTATTCAAGATTCAAGTACCCAAGTGAGAGCTTGCCCAAAGTAAAAAAAATATCACAAGCCCAAACCAAAATAAAGGCAATCATATGAGTCGACGCCCTTGTGTAACACCTTGTTCCCCCCCATGAATGTAATTATGTTAAGACTTCATGTACTATGATTAATGAAGCATGCTATTGTGTTTATGTTAGTGAAAACACCAAGACAATTGACTAGGAAGGAAGCCTTGAGTATTGTCCATTCTACCATGAGTGGGACTGGTGACTTGGAATAAGGAAGTTTCAATGAGGAAAATAGGAAGCTTTCACAACAATCCAACCTACACTTGCATGAATTGAATACACTACCTATCCAATGTACCTGGATTGCATTGACCCACAAACCTGTTGATGGATATCAAGGTGGGTGGTTGAGCAGTTATAACATTTGACTGATTTGGTACTTGGAGGAGTGAAGGGTCGACTGATACTCTTGCTAGAAGGACACATAATATTTAAACCTTCGATTAAGGAGCCTGACATCGCAGGCTTTTTTCTAACAGAATTTGTCGAGGATCCCGAGGACGAGGAGGAGAATGTCCTAGTGGGGAAGAATGAATGAGGAAGAAGAAAGAAAAGGTAGAGAAAAAAATACACGTAGAGAAGAACGACAATGATGCGCATGTGACAGAGAGCAACGAATAACCTGTAAAAGAGAAGACAGAGAGCACGCAGACACACAGAGATTGAACCACACAAAAGAGCAGAGGTTAACTGCACGTAGAAGTGAATTGCAGACTCAGAAACAGATGGTGAAAACGAGCAAGAGGAGCTCATGCACACGAATATAAGCAACAAAGAATATATTGGAATTTTTCTTGAAGAAATTAGGAAACTTTCCCAAGAGTGGAATGGTCACCCTGGAACACATAAGACCCATATCCAGACTGGAGCACGAAAGGACCACAAATTGGTACTCACTGGAAAGAAAATGGAAGTAGTAAGGGGAGGTTGTTGAGGGAATATTTAACAGAGAAGGGTCTCCCTTATGTAGAGGAATTCCAGTTGGGAAGGTGCTTGATAAAATTGTGGAGGTCCTGAGCTCAGTGGGAAAATGAAAACTTCTATTGTTACTAGTGGAGGGAAGGAGAGTAACCTTCATGAACCATTTCTCGATTTGGCAGTCAACTGAGATAGTCCCCTTTTGGTATCATAGCCTAGAACAAGGGTGGAATGGTGTAGAAAATCATTCCCCCTCGGTCAATTGACTGGTTGGAATCATAACCACACAAATAAGTGTTTTTGTTTGTTATGCCTATTGAATGCATAATAATGTCTATACAATGATTTCTGTTCATGTTGGAGATATGGTTAAATGAATCAACGTTGAATTCTTGAGTTATATGGAATAAAAGAACCTTCCTAATTATCAATATTGTTAACAACGAATGAATGAATAATTGAGCAAGGTTAGTATAGGTCAGTATTCCTTTAATTTTCCCTTCCCTTGAATGAAAAGATTGCAAGATGTAGAATCTTCAATTGGGAATTTGGGAAGAGTGTTCCTGGTTTTGGGGGAAATTGTCCATGCATTGGAGCAACAATTAACTCTTGTTTGACCCTTATGGCTAACATTATACTTTCCAGTTCTCTATAATTAATTGAAATTTGTTGTAATATAATTTCAATATCTTCATTTTTATTTACATACTCCACAAACTAACTTCCAATTTCTTGCTCCGTGTACTCGGTCATACTGTTGAACTTATCCGCTAATATGCCTTTTAATATTTCTACATGTTCTTCAAGTTGTTTCCTTTTCAAGAGAATGTTATTTGAAATAAGCTTGGGATCTTATACTTCACCAGTAGTTCCTGCAAGGTCTAGTCCCATTATCTTTGAATAAGCTTCACTCTTTTTGACACTTAGGACATCCAGGTCATCCAATAATTATTTTCATCTAGCATGCCTTCAGTTGTTTCATGTGGGTAGGGGAGGGAAAATATTCCTCTTTTCTTTTTAGCTCGCCCATGATTGAAACCTTCAAACTGAATGTAATAACTGCATCCTTATAAAAACCTTTGTCATTTCTTAAGCCAACTTGAAAATATTCTCTAAAATTTTGAATTCTAGAACCAAGGGGGACAAAGCTACTTGCTAAATCCTATGTCTCTAAAATGAGAGGCATCCTCTTTTTAACATTTTCTCCAATGTAGCACCTAATTGCAACAAGTAAACTAGATGTTCCCTTCAATTTCAAACTCGATTCAGGGTTTTATAAATGCTTTACCCGGGGTTGACCGTTGAGATTGGGGTAGAAAATATAGGAGGCGACATCAGAGTATATTCTAATTCTTTAATTCTCTCCTTAAGAATCATATTTTTTGTCTCCATGTCATCCACCAACACTTCTAAGGCATCGCCTGTAGCTTTATGAATTCTGGCAATCCTATAAGGGGCTACACATTTGAAATCAAATTCTGATTCAAAATTTCTTTTATTCTTTGAATGTGTTTTCTCTAAAATCAATTTTTTAGAGCTTCTATCAAATATGGCATTTTGTACTGTAAAAGATGCATCTTTTGAAAAAGTTATGTTCTTGAGTTGCAATCTCGGTTGCAACTTCCTTGCTTTCCCGGAGTCTTTGTTCATCATCCAAGAATTCAATATCTTCAATGTTAAGGTCCAGATCCATCTCTTGAAGCATGAATTCTCCTTTAGGTATGATATTTTCTTCCTCATGTTGAGGACCTTGCCTTTTTATTTTGACCTGAAATTTATGAGATTTCTCCAAATTTCCTCTTGGGGGATTTTGTTGATCCATGTTATTTTCGGCACCTTTTGTCCTCTTACCTGAATAAATTCAAAGTATCCTACATAAGCGTTCTCTTCCTTTCACTGCCATTTTGTTTGAAAGTTGGTGGAATTTCGATATTCACTTTGAAACGTTAATTTCAAAATATACCCCCTTTTGATAATATAACTCATAGCTCCTTTTTTGATGAAATAATTATTGCAAATTAAATGAAAGATTGCCTCGAGAAATGTACCATTAATAATGGTCTTTTCAAAATTTAATTAAAAATTGTCCTTTGTAAGATTAATATTTAATA
Organism: Picea engelmannii; assembly: GCA_009831015.1. Taxonomy (NCBI): domain Eukaryota; kingdom Viridiplantae; phylum Streptophyta; class Pinopsida; order Pinales; family Pinaceae; genus Picea; species Picea engelmannii. The sequence goes on along the minus strand of ML809455.1, from coordinate 209,495 downwards.
GTCTTGGGAGAAGTGCAAAGTAATATATGTAATATGGCAGAGGATTCGAGGTAGATCTCAAGAAGTGAAGGAACAAATATTGTTGGGTATGTGTTATATTCTTTGCATGAGTGGCAACATTTGAGTGTATGCGTTGGGCGCACATGGGGGTGCAGGGGGGCGGAGCCCCCATAAAAAATTTTCTGCCTCGGGAAATGTGACACCTACCTCAGGAAACGCATCATGTATTTAGGTGGTTTTTTCGACACACAGTTTTTGCCGATGGTTTTCTATTTGAGGTTAATGAATTAGGGTTTTGGACATCCAGGTCATTGGGTTAGGGTTTTGGATGCTGGTGGCTCCTATATGTATATTGTATTGTAAACATTGTAACACAAGGAATGAATATAATATATGTTGGTTTTCCCGGTTTGGGTTTCCAGGGGAAAAATCTCTGTGTAATGTTTGTATTTTTCATTGTATCTTTTCTGTTTTTTTCTGAATATCTGTTTACAATAGACATTGCACAAGGTTAGAATTTACAAATATGAACCCACCAACTCGCAGTGATATTGAAATTTGATTAAGTATTGATCTATCAAGAGAGTTGAGATTTAGTTAGAATTCGTGGAGCATAAGAAAATTAAATGGGGAAATATGAACCTGTGAGTTCTCCAACCCTCAAATCCGTCGTGCTAAGAAACTTTGAAAATATTATAAGTAAAGTGAAAAATGAGGGCCGTGAAACAATAAGGTGTGTTTTGATGATGGTGGCAAAGCGAACTTGAATGAGAATGATGATGCCAACTCCTGAACCTGTCGTTATGGGAGAACTTAAGAAATGGACAAGTCATGGTGCAATATGGATGCAATGGAGAATAAAAGTGTATTTTGTATAACGAGGAACTTGATAAGCAAGGTTATGAACCCACCATGGATTGAAAATTTTCTAAGTAAAGAAAAGGTAAATATAGAAGATGTGAGCTTATATATAGGTCAACAATTGGCTCCAACTGTGTGATAGTAAACCCTTGTGGGTTACTAAAGAATCTAGAATCTCGCCTATTGGGAATGGAGTCAGTGTAAAAAGAGGAAATAAGAAAACATGTACATAAGGAAAATAAATAAAACTATGTACAGGTGAGAACATGATTGATCATACAAAGAAACTTTTGAGATGTTGGCCATTGACTGACAACACCTGTACTATCCGCTTCATGTCTTTAAGTAAATAAGAGTTATTACCCAATAATTTTTCAATAGTATATGGGCCAATCCATAATGCCTCAAATTTTGTATGTGAAGAGGGTTTTTCCTTTGCTTTGTTCCATAATAGTACCAATTGCCCCTTTTGAAAATATTTTGTTGTTGCGCTCTAATCAAAATATTTCTTGATGGTTTGTTGTCTTTGACTCATTTTATTTAATGTTTCATCTCGTTCTTACGCCAATTTTATAAACTAATTGTATATTATGTGTAAAGGGGAGACTTCCTCTACATCTCCAATGTTCACAACACATGTCAAAGCATTCAGTTCCAGATTGATGGGAATTCTTTCTTCTTTTCCATACACTAGTGTATATGGGGAGTTTCCAGTGTTATCCTTTGGTGTTGATTTGATTTCCCATAATGCATCTATCAATTTCAAATGCCAATTTATTTGATTAAGATCAATTATTTTATTGAGGATTTGGATCAAAGTCTTATTTGTAGACTCAACCAAACCATTTCCTTGGGGATAATAGTTTGATGATTGTCCCATCATAATACCAAATTCTCCACAAAATTTAGTAAACTTTGACCCAATGAATATTCATCCATTATATGCGATAACGTTTTCTGGAACTCCGAATCTCGCTAAAATATTTTCTTTGAGGAATCTTATAAGCTCCTCTCAATAAACCTTTTTCAATGTTATTGCTTCTTTCCATTTTGTAAAGTAATTTGTAGCTGTGAGAATATATGAATGAGCCTTACTTGATTTCGGATTAATTGGCCCAATTACATCCAATCCCCATTGTGTGAATGATTGTTCTATTAATATGGGTTGCAAGGCCATTTCCTCCCGTTTCATTCTTCCTGAGAATCTTTGAAAAGAAATGAATTTTCTTATCATTGAATATGAATCTTTGAAAATAGTTGGCCAATAATATTCGACTCCCATTCTTCTATGTGCAATAGTTGTAGGTGCGAAGTGCCCACCACAAATCCCCTCATGAAATTCTTCCATCAGTCTTTAAGCTTTTGTTCCATCAACACATCTCAACAACATTCCATCAAAATTCCTAAGAAATAAAATTTCAGCAAACAACACATACTAGTTTGCTTTCATCTTTAGTGCTCTTCATTATTTTGGAGACATGCCATTTGGGAACTGGCCAGATTTTAAATAGAAAATAATATCTTCATACCATTCGGGAGTTGATGCAGATGATCCTATTGAAATTGATATAACTCCATTTAATGAAACATAACCTGCAATGCGATTACAGAACCCCTGTCCTCTGACTGCTTTTAATGGCGTAATCTCAATGTCATATTCTTTAATTTTTTCTAGCCAATTCACCCATTTCCCTTCTCTCAACTATTGACTAAGAAACATTTTCACTAGAGAAGTAGAAACATATGCTATGACATGGGATGACAAAATATAAGTTCTAAAACGAGCCACTGCCTTGACTAGGGAAAGAGCTTGCTTCTCTATCTCTGAGTATATCAATTCATAATCATGATGAGTTTTTCTCATGAAACTTATTGGGATTTCTTCTGCTTTAAGATTTATCTGTGTAAGAATAGAAGTAATAGTCTCCTATGAAGCAAAATAATATATGATGAAATCTTTACTAAAATATGGGTTGATCAATACAGTTGTAGTGGTGATTTCATGTTCGATATTGGTGAATGCTCTTTGAATGTATTGGGTCGATTCAAATCTTTGATCCTTTTTCAAAAATGCATTTATTGGTTTAACATTTTTTGTATAATCTGGGACAAATCTTCTTACAAATTTTTTTTTTCCAAAAAATGATTGCACTCCCTTTTTTGAGATTGGAGGATTTAATTCATTGATATCCTTGACTCTATCATGATCAATATATATTCCTTTTTTGCTGACAATATGTCCCAAGCAATTTCCTTCTGAAACTACAAATAAACATTTCTTTGGATTAAGAGACATTCCATATAATCTGCTTCTTTGAAAAACTTCTCTCAGATGATGAATACGTTTTTCTCTTATCTTAGAATGGATGGTAAGATCATCTTGATAGTCAACCATGAATTTCGTGATCATATTTTTGATGGCATGGTCCATAACTCCCTGAAATGTTGCTCCTGCATTTTTCAAGCCAAAGAGCATGCAAGCATATGCATATGTCTCCCAAAGTGTTATGAAAACAATTTTTGATATGTCCTCTTCTGCAACCGACACCTGATTGTATCCCAAAAAGCCATCTAACATGGACATCAAAGTTGAGTTGGTGACTTATTGAAATAACATTTCCATGTTAGGAAGGGGATAATTATCTTTAATGCCCGCCTTGTTCAAATCTAAAAAATCAACACACAAACAAATTTATCCACTTTTCTTTATTACGCCGACAGGGTTTGAAAACCATTCTAAATGTATGATTGGGAATATTATTCCAACTTAGCTCAATTTCTCCAATTCAATTTTCACCAGGGGTTTCAATTTTGGATTTATTATTCTTAACTTTTGTTTGAATGGATTCATCCCTTCTTTTAATGATATTATATGTTGGAATATAGATTTATCATATGATTTCAAATCATCGTAAATCCATGTGAAAATATCATAGAATTCTTTGAACAAGGAGGTATACTGATCAATCTCATTTTATGTGCAGCCACTTCCAAGATTTACATATTTTGGAGATTCTTCAGTCTCAATATTTATCTTTTGAGTTTCTAGCACATTTTTGCTAGATGCTTCTTCCTTCAAATTTGACATCCTCACTTGATCATCTCTTGTAAATATAGACTCAAAATTGATACATTTTTAAAAAAAATTGGTGTAGGATCATCAAGACTTTCATTGGTGTTAGTAACAAAATCGGCTAGTGCTTCATCATTTTCGAACACTTGCAAATGATCTCGATTATTGGCCTAGAAATTATTTTGACTTGAAAAGCATTATGATTCTGAAAATCATCAGATTAAACAGAGATGCAACAACTGCCAACGAGTCTGATTTTTTATTTCTTTCTCTTGGAATAAATGATATATTGAATGAGATGAATGAATACATCAATTCATCTACTCTTTTGTCATAGAGTATTAATCGTTCTTTTTTTATCTTATATTTTTTCCTGATGTGATTTATAACAAGTTCAAAGTCGCCAGTTATGATCAAATGTTAAATCTTCATTTGGATTACAAGATTCATTCCTTTTATTAATGCCTCATATTCAACTTCATTGTTTGTACAAGGAAATTCAAGCATGATAGCATGAGATATATAACTGAATTGGGACTTTTGAACACAATTCCTACTCCACTCCCCGAGCTGCAACAAGCACCAACAAAAGACATTCTCCAAAATCCTTCAAAAAATTTATTTACTTCTTGTTTCAAAATATTTGTCTGCTCTTGATAAAGGACAACACAGTTTTCTATACTAGCATCAATATAATCTTACATTAATTCATTGTCCTTTTTCTTGGCTCCCGGGGAACTCTAATCATTATTCCATCTTTATTTGGCAACATCATGCAACTCCCATCAATCATGATATACCCTCCTATCAATGAAGACCATTCTCTCCCAAGAACTACTTCATAAGCTGAAGGAAGATCAACCACTATAATTGTGAACACAGTTGTGATATGTGGAGCAACAATGATCCAAGCATTAAAATATTTGATTTCTCCATATGTTGGGACCTTTCTTGAGTCAATGGCATAGATACTCTCCCTGATTTCATAATATTTGGTACAACTCATCCCAAGTGCTTCTATTACTGATAATGGCATGATATTATTTCTCGCTCCAGTATCAATCAAGCAATTATGAAGTACCACATCATGATTTTCTATTGTAATATAAAAAGGTGGGACTTTACCTTTTGTTCTTACTGTTGATATATTCTAATGTTGCTTAGATTTGATGCAACAACTTCAATTCTATGACTTGGCTCATCTAATATTTTAAGAATATTTTCCCTCTACTGTGGGATTTTGATAACTTCCATGAATGGCAGAGTGATTCTCATTTTTTTCAAATCATCGATTACATTATATGTCATTCGTGGAGGATTCTTCACTTGATTTACAACTAGTTGCTGGTTAGTTTCTTCTGCGTCGTTTGGTCTCATCTTTACCTTTTCTTTCTCTAAATTTTATTTTGTTTTAAATGTATTTGTTTGTGCTCTTGTTTGCACAACATTGTCTTGCGGGATATCTATTTCTTCATGTTCATCAAATATATACATGGACGACTCACCTTCATCCGTCTGTACGGATTCAAGAATTTATTCTTGAACAAAATCCACATCTTTATTGTCAATTATCTCATCTTAAAAAATTTCTTCTAAAATTACAAAATTTGGATTTGGCACTCTGGGTGCCCTCTGTCTAAATTGTGTTATCTCATCTGTGTTATCTCCATCCTTTGTTTGGTCTCTTGTGTTGTTGTTGGATTATTTGTCACATTAGGAATTACTCCTTTGAGTATTCCTCTGCCAATTCTCAATTTCCAGTATTTTGTGCTCTTTGATCTTCAAATTTTCTTGAAGTTGATGCTCCTTGATCTACGATATTAAGGGTATCCATTTGTCTTTGGACTTTGCCTAGAATGATATCTAGATCTGCATCTGTCTCCAAAAAAATTTCTTCCATTTTTGTTTCTTTATTCATTGCATCATTTAAATTGTCAATTTATGCAACCTTGACGGAAAACTTCACATTTGAAGGAATTGCATTTTTGTAACACTCAAGTATGACTGGAGCATTTGGCCTATCATTTTCTTGGATATTATTAAGTGTTCTTAAAAATCAGAAATTGAAATCTCATATCCTTTAACCCTTTTTCAAATGGATTAGGGTGAATTGTGTGAGCAAAGTATGATATGCTACTAGAGGATCATACATGGTTTCAAGCATAGTTTCTAAATCATCAAAGGTGGAGATTGAATTTGCTCAAAGGGACATATGCAATTCATAGGCTTGGCCTATCAATGTTTGAAGAAATAATATAACCATTACATCGTCGTCTTCCACCAAATGAATCTCACATATGCTCAGGATTGTTTCGATATTTTTCTTTGGATCAACCGATCCATCTCCTGGAAATGTTGGCAGTGCTCCTTGTGGGAGAGTTGGCAACTGATGTTGTTCACTGTAAAGATTTAGAGGGATATTTATAACCCTTCTCCATGGAATTATTTTCCTTTTCCTTTCTTCATGATTCTCGGTAGGGTTTTCACTTCTTTCTTCTCTATCAGCCATGATTGGATCCTTTTTTCTTTTTTTTTTCAGTGGTGGAACTTTCTCCGGTTTCTTGAAGTTCTTTACTTTTACTCCTTGTTATTGGTCCTTTGTATGCTTCCAACTTCAATTTCTATCCTTTCTTCTCTGCCTTCTTTCAATTTCTCTTTCCTCCTTATGAGCAAGAGTTTCCCAGGATATTTCAAGCTCTTCACGACTTCAGGTTGTTGTTAACACCAAATCATATAATTGATGCAGAACACTTGTATGATTTCTTAATCCAACTTGCAATTGGGGTTGGTTAGGTTGAGGCTGAGTCATAAATAATTTTGGTTTGAAACCAACTTTTTGTTCTTGGTCCCTAGTATGGTCGCAAAAAATGTTGATGTTTAAATCGGTTAAGATCGAAACAACAACCTTATGAGGATTAAAAACCCCCCTTCGTTTTTATAGAGGTGGTACTCCTCTTTGAATTCTTTAAAGACTTATCTTTGAAGATCTTGGGATAAAAATATTAAAATGGGAGAGTGCTAAAAAATAAACTCCAAATCTTTATCATTCAAATAAATAAAAATATCGAATAGAATATACATGCATCAAGAATTCCTTCATGAGAAATGGCAAGAAACTTCACTTATAAAATAATAAATTTGCAGAAAGATAATACATAGAAAATAACTATAAGAAATATAACATGAATCTCACATCCATCAAAGTTTCAAATATTTTTTATCACATTCAAGGGAAGAAATATGAAGGGCCCACATATTAGAGGACTTTAAAAGAATATTTTCATTAAAATCAAAAAAGGATTTGATAGGCTAATTTCAAATATATTATACTCAAATGCTCAGAGTTCAAAGATACAATTAAAATTAACCTTGAAGTAGTTTTGTAGAGTTTTCTCAAAAATAAAATAATCTTTAATAGTCTTAAGAAAATAAAGGGCGATGGACTGAGATTGGCTCTCGTGGACTAGAAATTAAAGAAATGAAATAAGAAAAGAGCATGAACAAAGCTAGAACATGGTAGGAACAATGCAAGACCTTAAAAGAGAACAAAAGGAAACAACTAGAAATCAATTATATTCTCCTTGGGATAGGCAAAATATAACTGAATGATTTCTAAAAGCATAAGAGAGAAGGATGTGATCAATTTGAAATTATTGTGATGGAATCTCTCGCTCATTTTTGGGTCATTTTTTCTCTTATATTCTCTCTGCTGACAGTTTCTTGAATGATACCAGCTACTTCCATTTGATCATATTCAGTAATATTGATTAAGGCCAATTTTAACCAATTTTCAAAATATTCACGCATTCTAGCTACAATTACCTCTGGTTTGACCCTTATGTCTAACATTGTGCTTTCTAGTTCTCTATAATCAATTGAAAGTTGTTGTAATGTAATTTCAATATCTTCAGTTTTATTTACATACTCCATAAACCAAATTTCAATTTCTTGCTCCGTGTACTTAGTCATACTATTGCACTTCTCTGTTGATATGCCTTTTAATATTTCTACATGTTCTTCAAATCGTTGCCTTGTCAAGAGAATGGTATTTGAAATAAGCTTGAGATCTTGTACTTCACCAATAATTCTTGCAAGGCCTAGTCCCATTATCTTTAAATAAGATTTACTCTTTTTCACAGTAATGAAATCCATGTCATCCAATAGTTCTTTTAATGTATTAATTTTTTTCATCCAGCACACCTTAAGTTGTTTCATGCGAGTATGGGAGGGAAAATATTCTTCTTTTATTTTTAGCTCACTCGTGCATGAAACCTTCAAACTGAATGTAATAACTACATCCTTATAAAAACCTTCGTCATTTCTTAAGTCAACATGTAAATATTCTCTGAAATTTTAAATTCTAGAACCAAGGGAGACAAGGCTACTTGTTAAATCCCATGTCTCTAAAATGAGAGACATCCTCTTTTAATATTTTCTCCAATGTAGCGCCTAACTGCAACAAGTACAATAAATGTTCCCTTCAATTTCAAACTCGATTACGAGGTTTCATAAATGCTTTGCCCAGGTTGGACTTCTGAAACCGGGGTAGAAAATATAGGAGGCGTCATCAAAATATATTATAATTCCTTAATTCTCTCCTTAAGCATCATATTTATGTCTCCATGTCATCCACTGATACTTCTAGCACATCGCATGTAGCATTATGAATTCTTGCAATCCTGGAAGGGGGTATGCGTTTGAAATCAAATTCTGATTTGGATTTTATTTTAATCTTTGAATGCATTTTCTCTAATATCAATTTTTTAGAGCTTCTGTCAAACACGACATTTTGTATTGTAAAAGATTCATCTTCTGAAAAGTTTTGTTCTTGAGTTGCAATCTTGACTGCAACTTCCCTGCTTTCCTGGAGTCTTTGTTCATCATCTGGGAAATCAATATCTTCAATGTTAATGTCTAGATCCATATCTTGAAGCACAACTTGTCCTTCATGTATGATATTTTATTCCTCTTGCTGAGTACCTTGCATTTTTCTTTTGACTTGAAGTTTATGAGATTTCTCCAAATTTCCTCTCGAAGGATTTTGGTCATCCCCATCATCAAAAAATTTGGTAGAAGATTTATTTTGTTGTGATGTCACTAGCTGAGAACTTTGCTTTGATAGGCCGCTTCTTTGTGATACACTTGGAAAATGAACACTTCTTTCATTTGTAACTTTTCCTCTGCATTTATGTTTATCTGTAGTACTCACAATAGTTTCAATATCTTCCATTTTCCTTTTGCCAATTAGTGTTGGTGGTTCTTGACTATCTCCTCCTTCTTCTTCAAACAAAAAGTTTTAGCAAGTGACGTATTGTACCCAACAAAAGTCTTGTGGTCCATGAAAAAAATATGATTAGGGTAAAAACCCTTGATTTCATCTACAAATTTCAAGTTGTATTGATCCAATTGGACTGTGAATTCATCAATTTTAGAAATGCCCCTTAATAAAACTTGCCCAATTTTCAATGGCATTGGAATAAACTATTTTTTCCTTTTGTCATGGAAGAAATGTGCCTAGAATTTGTTCTGTCTTGTGACCTCTATGACAAACATTCTATCTGAAACATAATAAGGGAGGTAGAAAGGCTTTTCACGAGAACAATATATTCTTATCACAGTATAATGCTCCATTTTCTCATAACTCCCCTTTTTATCTAGGAATTGTGATGCTTCTAGAGATAATCTAGAAGTTTTTGGACCAAATATGAGTTTCTTGAAAACATAAACAAATCCGTTAAAAACTTCATAAAAATGATAAGTAACCTTCTGTCTCCAAAGGGATTAAATGATAAGTAACCTTCTGTATCGAAAGGGCTTGGTACTACATTGGTACTGGATAAATTTTACAGTTGAGCCCTCCTTCCAATACTCAAACCTTTAAAAACATGATAATAAGTGATAGCAAATATCAAGTATGAAGACATGTAGAACCTTTTATTTTCCCTTAAATTTACTAAATGTGAGAAAATTTCTATGGAAATAATCTTTCCCCAATCGAATATTGCCTTCTCATGAACTGTAAAATATAAAATGTAAAGGTCTAACCAAGGGATTGTCGTTATTGATTCCTGACCTGTAACTCTAGTAAAGAGCCACGCAATCTCTTTATAAGGATTTTTTTAGCGAACTGACCAGAATATTCGATAAATCCTCCGACATTGTGGTAGTATCTTCAAGGTATTCTCACAAGATCTCAAGTCCAAAATTTCTTTCCTTAAGGAATTGTTTAGCTTCCTCCCCTTTGAATGTGATGATTGGCTTAGGGATCTTTAAAATCCTTCTAAAATCTAAGGGTGACAAGGAAACAAGAGATTCCCCTTAAAGTTGAATCACTCTCTGGTTCTGTGCACACTTATAAACATACCAAGAAACAATTTCCCTAGAGTCAAAGACCTCTAGTGCGCACCCTGTTGAAGCGATGCCTGACGTCTAGACTATATTTCGTTCCTTTTTGGTAGTGGCAACAAAGAATAATACGAGTAAGACCTCAACCACTGGAATCTATGGTCCTCTCACCCGAATAAATTCAAAGTACCCCCACATAAGTGTTCTCTTCCTTTCATTGCCATATTGTTTGAAAGTTGGCATAATTTTGATATTCACTTTGAAACATTAATTTCAAAATAAATCCCCTTTTGATAATATAACTTGCAGCTTCTTTTTCGATGAAGAGTTATTGCAGATTAAATGAAAGATTACCTTGAGAAATATACCATTAATTACAGTGTTTTCAAAATTTAATTAAATATTGTCCTCCGTAAGATTAGCATTTAATAAAGTCTTGGGAGAAGTGCGAAGTAATGTATGTAATACAAAGAAGGATTGGAGGTGGATCTCAAGTGAAGGAACATATATGAACCCACGAACCCACAGTGATATTGAAAATCGATAAAGTATTGATCTATTAAGAGAGTTTAGAGTCAGTCAGACTTTGTGGAGTAGAAGAAAATGAAATGGGGAAACATGAACGCACTAGTCCACCAACCCACGAACCCGTGGTGCTAAGAAAAATTGAAAATATTCTAAGTAAAGTGGAAAATGAGGGTCACGAAACAATAAAGTGTGTTTTGATGACAACAGAAAAGTGGACTTGAATGAGAATGATGATAGCAACTCGCGAACCCGTTGTTATGGAGAACTTAAGAAATGGATAAGTCATGGTGCAATATGAATGCGATGGAGAATAGAAGTGTATTTTGTATAACGCAGAACTTGAGTGAATATTAACCATCCGATCAAGAATGTTTGGTTCTTGGTCAATGTAGTAACCTTCTTATGCAGATCTGTCGGGAATATGGGTGTTGAGTGAGTAGATTTGATGTCGTTGGATGATGTGATAAGATGAGTCTTTGTGTATGCCACGATGGAAAGAGGTCATTGAGGTTGCAAACCCAAGGCTAGAGGACAATTGGAAGAGAAAATTTGACCTCTCACTAGCCTAAGAAGTTTTAGGGGGTCAAGTGTGTTACATAGTGGTATCCGAGTAGAGTTCAAACTCTAGGCTTGAATAGGTCGCCAAGGCCGCGTGATTGTTTGAGAAATTATACATGATAAAGCATATACATGTTTTATTTGTTTATTCTTAAATTATTTAACTATGTATGTGAATATTGGAGACAACTTTGAGCAGGACTGATAAACATGAATGGAGTCCTGGCTTGGGACTGTCAAAACAAACTGATGTTTGGCAAGGTTGATAATTCCTTTATGCCAATGATTTTGATGTAATGGCTAATGTTGTCTCATTGTTTCATCACGTAGGACAAAATAAAAAGGAAGTAGAGGTGAATGGTGCAACATAACATGGAGGACACCTCACACTTTAGGTATGAATAACTTGATGGCAGGAGGGATAGAGAAACCCCTCTAGATTTGGTATCCATTGTAGCCATTGTCAGAAGTATGAAAGCAGAAAATGAGAGGCTCATGAGAGCTCATGCTGAACAAGAAGAGTTCAATGCATTACTAATGTAGACCAGAAGCATGAATTGACCCAAGCAATGTAGGAAGAAGTTCTTCCAAGAAAAGGCATCAATATGCTAATAAAAGTAGAGCTAGTGGGAGTATTTTCGCAGAGTCATCTAGTGGAAAGATCAATACAGAGAAAGTCACCAACAATTATATTGGGTCTAATGTTCCCAAGAAGAAGATTAAAAAGAGACAATCACAAAGTTCTCTGACAGAATAATTCAAGAAGGATAAGTCACCTACCTTTGATGGAGAAATCAAGAAAGGAGAATAAATTGAGGCTTGGTTGATGGGGCTGAGAAAGTATTTTTTTAGTACACAATCACTCGGAAAATACAAAAGAAAATATAACCATCTTCAATCTAAATGGAGGAGGTTCCATATGGTGGGAGGAACTCAAGGAAGTTAAGGGATTGAAGGAAAGCAAGATGACCTGGAAGCAATTTGAGAAGTATTTCAGAAAGGCATATCTATCAGAGGAATACTTTGATGACAAGATTAAAGAGTTCCATAAACATAAGTTGGGGCAACTTACCATGGACGTTTATGCCAAGAGATTCTTAGAGTTGTTGAGGTATGTCCCTTACATCAAGGATGAGAAGGCAATGATACATCATTTCCTCAGTGGATTTCCATAGTCCTATCAGGATAGGATTGAATTTGACGAGCCTAATACCTTGGAGGATACCATTAGAAAGGATAAGTGTTGTTATGACCAATCCAAGAATAGGTAGGAGCCTCTTAAGGATTGGAAGAGAAAGGATGGATAAAACCATATTTCAAAAGAAGGGATTTAAGTCATCCCAATACAAGAATTCCAAGAAAGGTGCACAGTTCGGTAATCCAAGCAGGAGTGTACACCAAAAAAAATTCCATCTCATAGTGGAAATAGGCCAGCAGAGCAGGAAAGAAAAAGAGTAGAGGAGCCAAAGAAGGGACCTCTACAGTGTTGGGGTTGTGGAGAGGCATATCTATTAAGAGATTTTCCTCAAAGACAACATCAAAGAAAAATAATTTATCATGTTCAAGAGACTACTATGGTCAATGATGTGACCAGGAGTGTGCCGAGGATACATGCAGTTGTTAGAACCAACAAACAGACCACCAAGCTTCTGTGGTGGAGATGGAAGGTATAATTTCCAAGAAACAAATTTCTATTTTGATTGACCCTTGTTCTAATCTTAGTTATTTTTCACCTCAAATTGTCGAATCATGTGCATTATAGAGAAAKAAACTTTCAAAGGCATAGTTRGTTCARTTAGCCACAAAGAATAAGAGAAGAGTKGCATAGGTAATAGAGGMTTGTCCATTTGAAATGASTGGATTGAACACTCAGGAAACCTTGAATATCCTACCCCTAGAATCATTTGATGTGCTATTAGGCATGGAKTGGTTGGTTGTCCATAAGGCAAAAYTGAACTRTTATGACAAGACATTASAGTGTGAATATGMAAAATATGATACGAGGGTGTTGCAAGGCATTCAAAAGCCAGTCTCAGTTAGGTAGATAGAAACACTGCAACTTAAGAAATTTAATCGCAAAGGGTGTCCCTTGTATGCAATACACATGCTCAACACAATAAAGAGTAAGGAGCTGAAGGTTGAGGATCACCCAATGTTGTGGGAATTTAAAGATGTATTCCCAGAGGGGGTACCTGGACTTCCTCCTAAGAGAGATATCAATTTTTCAATAGATATTATACCTAGAACAATGCTAGCTTCGAAAGTACCCTACAGAATGAGTATGCCAGAGCTAATAGAGTTAAACGTGTAATTGAAGAAAATGATGGATAATGTGTAATATATCCCCATGGGGAGCACCTGCACTATTTGTAAATAAGAAGGATGGTACATTATGGTTGTGTATTGATTAACGACAATTGAACAAGATGGCCATCAAGAACAAGTATCCATTTCCCATGATTGATGATATTTTTTATCAGTTGAAAGGAGCCACAGTATTTTCTAAGATTGACTTGAGATCTGGATATCACCAAGTCAAGATTAACGGTAAGGATGTCCACAAGACAACTTTTAGAAAGAGGTATGGACACTATGAGTTTGTGGTAGTGCCATTTGGGCTTACTAACACACCAGCTACCTTCATGTGCTTAATGAATATTTTTCTTAGCAGTATATATATAAATTCATTATTGTATTTGTTGATGATATTATAGTGTATTCTAAGACCAGTGAAGAGCATGAAGGGAATTTTAGGATGGTGTTACAGGTCATGAGAGATCACCACCTATATGCCAAATATAGAAAGTGTGATTTCTTTCAGAAGGAGATCTAATATTTGGGCCACACAATCTCAACATAGGGAGTTGTAGTAGATCACGAGAAGATCAAGGCAATCATGGATTGGCCTACCCCTCATAATGCAACTAAGATAAGGTCATTTATGGGATTAGTTGGATATTATAGAAGGCTTATTAAGATATTCTCAAAGATTGGTCATCCCATTACTTCATTACAGAGAAAAGGGAATAATTTTTTATGGTCAATAGAGTGTGAAGCCAACTTTCAACAACTAAAGCATCTTTTGACCAACGCCCATGTTTTGAATATTGCAGACCCCAAGATGGATTTCTTGGTTTGAATTGATGTTTGCAAAGGACTCAGTGGATTTCTTATGCAAGAAGGACACATGATCTATTATGAGTCAAGGAAAATAAATGATCATGACCAACAATATGTCACCCATGATTTGGAACTTGTAGCGATTGTGCATGCACTGAAGATGTCAAGGAATTATTTGCTTGGAAGAAGATTTGTCTTGATGACAGATCATTGTCGTCTAAAATATTTGTTTGATCAACCACGGTTAAATGCTAGACAATCCAAGTGGATGGTGCTAATTATCGAGTGGAAGATACACTCAACCGAAATATGTAGACAATACACTTAGCAACAACAAGTGTAGGTGAGTCTAACTTTAAACAAAGAATCAAAACTCTCTTGCGAAAAGACAAGTTTTTCAATCTAGTAAGAGAAGGTTTGCAGCAAGAACCCAACGAGAAAAAAGTATGAGGGATATCATCTTGCAATAGATGATCTAATGTTGTATAAAAACAGATTGTATGTGCCTGATTCAACAGAGCTGAAGCACCTTATCATGAATGAGTTTCATCAGAGACCTTATGTAGGTCATGCTTGTTATCATAAATGATAAAAACAATAAGGCGTATGTGACTGGCCAAGAATGAAGTAAGACATTGTTGAGTATATTACCAAGTGTTTGGAGTGTCAACAAGTTAAGGTTGAACACAAAAAACCTACAGGACTATTGCAACCATTGCAAATTCCAAATAGGAAATGGGAGACAATATCCATGGATTTTATTACCAGTTTTCCAAAAATAGTTAGACAACATGATGCAATCATGGTAGTGGTGGATAAGTTGAGCAAGGAAACTCACTTTATTCCCATTATATCTACTTTTAAAGCTATATATGTTGATATTTTTATGAAAGAGGTTTTAATATTGCATGGTTTTCCCAAGAACATAATTTCAGTCAGAGATGCGAAGTTCACTTCGAATTTCTCGAAAAGTTTGTTTGCAGGCTTAGGAACGCAACTAACATTCAACACGACATACCATCCTCAAACCGATGGTCATACAAAAAGAGTAAATCGAGTGTTGGAAGACATTTTGAGGATGGATGTCATGCATCAACCCAAACAATGGGAGGAATATCTACCCCTGGTAGAGTTTGCCTATAACAATGGTTATCAGAAATAATTGAAAATGAGCCCATTCAAGGCTCTTTATGATAGTGTTGACGAGGCAACATTCACCTGACAAGAGTAAGGGGTTCTCCCTGGTGCACTATATCAATAAGACTATACATTGTTTGGTTTAGAAGACCCATCCAAAATTTGGCCACACTGCCATTGCTAGTTATGAAGATGAGAGTGGGTGGTTATGAAATGCAAAGATGTAGATGAAGACTATGTATGTAAATAAATCTAATCTATTTCTAATCTATCCTATCCTATCCTAGCTAGGAGCAAACTATAGTAACTGAATGAGATGTAAATGAAACTAAACTTTGTCAGAAACCTCACATAGGTAGTTGAAATGAAGGTGAAAAGTTAGAAACATGAACATACATACATAACATACATATAACTAGAAAAGCCAAAATTATATTGCTGCATACATTTACAACTCATAAGCTCATGGCTTGAAAATATTAGAAAGAATAAAAATGTGGTAATATAACATTGAATGCATCAGATTAGTCAGTCAACAAACATTGTTCTTACACTCCATGTGATCGACATGCATTCTACTTGAAGAATTTCAAAGAAAAATCAGCCCCCCACACAAGTTCTTCTCCCTTTAGAAAACTGGCCCTAAGGACTTCTCAATATTAATCCACAATATTTGTCCTTGAAATAGTTCTTGAGTTTATACAATGCTTGAAGAGCCCCCTCAAAATGGGCCTCTTCTCCTATTTATACTTATTTTCCTAACTATTTTGTGACTCTTTGTATTCTTTTAAAGAAGCTATTACAAAATTGTTTGTCTCCCTCTTCTTGATGACAAGTGTACAAAGGACAAAATTGAGAGCAATCAAGAAAAGACAAAATTGGGAGAAAATAAAAGTGATTTCGAATATGCTATTTTATCTTTTTATGTATTCTTGTCCCTAAGGTAAATTACCCAAATTTCCGACTGATCATACAAAGAAAAGAGTCTATGATATGAAAGTTCTTCAATGGTGGTCGTGTGCATTGTCGCATTGTCATCGAGGGTTTGCATATCTTTCAACAATGTTTTCATGAATGCCTTAACCATGGGATGGAGCTTTGTTGGTTGGATGAGGTGTTGTTCTATGAGATTCGTTGTCACTGAAGTGGCTGCCTTGGTGACTCCTCGTCTATGACTGGTGTTATCCTGTATCTTGTCGACTAGTTCCTCGATTACAAGGTTTTTTCCAAGCTCTTCTATTTGGGGCAATCAACACAACTTGAGTAGTTCTTGTGTTGCTTTGTGTATGTGTGATAAAATTGTCATCAAGTTGGTAGTCTCATTGCCTGCCTTTTGTCCTAAGTGTTGGAAATGGTCAAGTGCATAGATGTTGGTCTTTCTTTCTCTAGTAGAGGGGCGGTAGAGCTCTGCTAGTGCATCCAGGTTTTCTACGATCCACATATCTATGTTGTTCATCCCTTCTTGGATAGTGTTGAATTGTGCAAGCTTGGTTTGCACTGTTTGATGTTGTTCCACAATAATAAAAACTAATTCCTGAAACATGCGCAACTGTGTGTCCATGTCAATTAAGGCCTTCTCTAGTTCAGTTCTAACTTTCCTTGCATTTGTCTTGAAACTTTGAAGGTTGCCTTCGTCGACCTTTTCCTATTGAAGTTTCTCCTCGAGTTCCTTAATCCTTGCTTGATTTATTATATTTTTTCTGATGCATATTTCATACATTATGCTCTGTGGTGTTCTAAAAACCGGATCTAGCTGAGACTATGGCTACAGAATCTTTGTTGACATGCTCAGTTATGGGAGTTTGTGTAATGACTAAAATTAGGTTTCCCCCTCCTACCGGTACCCTCTTTTCTTATTCTTGTATAATTCGGCCTGATGCTTTGTCATATACAAACTTTCAGAGGCCGGGTACATAATTTGGTCTGAATGAAATACCATTTCACTAATTTAGTCCACTGACATCGACTATTGATATCTCGGGAATATTAGTGTCCATTGAGACTGTCTCCTAGTTCTTAGCCTCTTCATCTTTCTTCCTTCGCTCTTCCTCTGTTTCTTTATCTGCAACTTCTTTCTTTGTTGTTGTTGCTGCTACCTTTTCCGTTGTTGTTGTTTCCTTTTCTGTTGTTGCCTTTTTCTTTGCTTCTTTCTAGGAAACTGCCTTTGCTTCATTTTATGCTTTATCCTTGGCTTTGGCTTCTTCAATGATCTTCCTCTTCTTCTCCGTGATGTCATTCTTTTTCTTTTGGACTTTCTCCTTTTTTCAGATGGTGTTTCTTCTTCTCTATCAATCCTAAATGTGCATAAACGAGAGACATCCTTCCTATTGCTTCTTCTTTCACTTTCTTTCTGGCTTCTGCACGTGCTTTCTCTTCATCTGCGATCCTACCTACATGCCTTCCCCATCTCTTGAAGGTGACCTCATCGTAAGTTCTTGCATTTCGATGTACCTCCTCTTCCTCCCAAACATCTATCGTGTATTCTCAAGGAAAACCTATCTTATTGAAATGGTCTTTTGCGACTCCTTTCAGGCCGTGTCTCCTGAACCTCTCCTCTCCAAAATGGTACGAGAGTAAGGTGTTAAATTTGTCTTATGCTTGCTTGGTGTTTGAGAATGAGTAGATTCCAACATATAGAGGAAGTGGGGGCCATATTTCCTTCTTGCCTCGATATAACATTCCTCGTACTCCATGGATTACTATCTGATAGGCTACCCCCTAGAGTACTAGTTTGTTTGGTACAAACAAAGGGAAGAGATGGGGGGATTTTGTGGCTTCATACACTCTGATATAAGTTCCATGCTCCATAAGATACCAATCTCCTATCCTTTTCACAACAACTATCACCTTGTTGGTCATGCACGGGGCCGGTGTGCAAAATATAAACTCGTATAGAGGAGCCAAGAAGTTTTCGCAAATCTTCTGATATTTTGTCGTATATTTGTGCTCCCAGTGTTGGAGTTACTTCACACACACCTAGGATTTCTTTTTCCTAAGATTATTCCTTGTTTATTATTCATAATTAGTCATTATCTAGTCTCCTATATTTTAGGGGAGAATATTCCACCCGAAGAATATTCTCTTTCAGTTGACACTTCAGTTTGACTAGTTGAGTTGAGTTTAGATGTTGCATTGGGATCATCACCATGCTAATTCTACCTTGCCTTGGTATCATCACCAGAGTGGTGCATTAGCCTTGATTCCTGGAGTTAAATCCTCACTACTCTCCGTTCAGTCAGTTAACTGAAGAATAGTTGACTAGTTAACTCAACTAGGTGGCAGTTCACTCCCGTAACTGCCTGAGAGACTAGAATAGGTGGAAGTTCACTCTCGTAACTGTTGGTGTGTGTCCAGATCACTCTAGACCACCACTATGGCACATTGGTTCACCTCAAGACGAACTCATTGAGTTATACAGAGTATATCATGTGTAAATTATTCATTATTCAAAATGGTTAATGAGAATTCTTCCATTATTTCTCTCCTTCTTCTTCTTTCTCTAATTCTCTCTGAAAATGTGTGTATTATTGTTTAGCTAGATTTGTTATGTGCAGTTTCAACACATTTACATGGTATCAGATCCGACAGACTGCAAAGCAAAAGCTACACCAAATTTTTTTGCAGGTACAAAAGATTGAAGACAGCGGAAAGATGGAATTCCAAAAAGAATTCATTCTTACACCAAACAACTATTTTGGATGGAAGGAGAAAATAGCCATACATCTCTGATCCAGAGGGTTGTATAGGTCAACCATCAATACAGATACAAAACTGACATCGACCATAGAAAAATCCAAGTACTTAAATCGCATGGATGAGGCACTCAGAACAATTTGCAGTCTTATCTCTCCCGATCTCCTTTTTCACATATCTTCCTGTAAGACTCCCAATGAAGCCTGGAAAATCTTGGAAGGGCTCTTTGGAAAACATGATGAGATGAGGGGACACATGTTGGAGGTGGAGATTCTCACATTGGATCCAAAAAGCTTCGACAATATCCAAGATTTCTCTACAAAATTCAAGGATTTACTGTCGCAACTCAAAGCTTGCGGGGTTGATAAATGGACGGAGGAGAAACAAATGGTTCTCACCATTCTCTCCAAGATTTGTTCTAAATTTTTTGTATTCGTATCTACATTCCATACTTTCAGATTCGCCTCTAGAGCCACCTGGAAGATGCCTTCTCTTGAGGACTTTATCGAATCTTTGACACAAGAGAAAACCAAGCTCATCAACATGGGTGCAATCAAAGGCCCAAGGGAGCATGCACCTACTGTGCATGATGGCAGCCAAAAATATCAGAAAACATATAGATAAAGATAACCGGAAAGCTCATGCACATACGAAGAAGGAAGGGTACACAAAACCCTTCACCGATGCCTCCGGATCCAAAGGAGAAAAGGAGAGAAATGCACATATTGTCGCAAAGGATTCCATTCGGAATCCACATGCATGCAAAAAAAAATAGATCTGATGTCTCAGATACTTCAACAAAACAACCTTGGAGATCGTATCCCCGAGGGTGCAAAGAAGAAGAAGCCAGAAGATCCGAATTCCAAGAAAGGCAATTCTAGCCATGCCTTGATTGCCATCAACTCCTCTCCCAATGCTTGGATCGTAGATTCAAGAGCATCACATCACATGGATGCCTCATAAGCAGTATATTATTCTTTGGATGCATGCAAAGGTCCTCCCATTCTAATGGGGGACAACTCTTATGTCGAAGTCACTGGCAAAGGAAGGATTCAACTCACCAATGGAAGTTTCGAGAATGTGTTGCATGTTCCCAAGCTTTCTGTCAGCCTTCTCTCTGTGTATCAGATGACGAATTTCGGCACCGGAAAGAGTCGTATTCACACGAAATGTCATGGACATCTATGACATGCAAACCAACTCCAGGTTTGCAACTAGTGAGGTAAATCATCAGTCTAGATTGTATACATTTTCTAAATTCATTGAACCTGATTATGCTTTACAACTTACTCATGCTGATGAAAGTAGTGGGATATGGCACGAAAGGTTTGGACATTTGAATTTCAGAAACATGCAACAACTTAACAAGCATAGATTAGTTGATGGTCTACCATACATCCATTTCTCCAAGGGATTATGTGAGGGATGTGTTCTCGGAAAACATCCTCAAGAGAAATTCGACAAGGGAAAGTCTCAGTGAGCTTCCGCACCTTTAGATCTGATCCACAGTGACTTCATGAGTCCTTTTCCACATCCATTGATCAACAAAGCGAGGTTTGTTCTCATTTTTGTTGACGATTTCTCACGTTTTACATGGATCTACTTTCTCAAGCAAAAATATGAGGTCTTTCAACACCTCAAAGATTTCAATCTTTGGTTGAGACACAGTCCGGAAAGAAGATCAAAGTCCTCTGAACTGATAACGGGGGAGAGTATGTAAATCATGAGATCCATAATCTTTGCCATGAGACAGGGATTCAATTGCATCATACAGTTCCCTACACTCCATAGAAAAATAAAGTTGTTGAGCGAAAAAACAGATCTCTAAAGGAGATGGCATCTTGCATGTTGCTTGCAAAGTCACTACCACAGAGACTATGGGCCGAAGCACTTAACTGTGAAACATACATCCAAAACAAATCTCCCCATAGATCTGTCAAGGATAAGACCCCCTACAAGGCTTGGAGCAGCCTCAAACCGGAAGTGATCCACTTTCACATTTTTGGTTCTCGTGCATGCACCCAGATTCCCTCTGAAAAGAGGAAGGCACTTGATCCACAGAGCATTGAGTGATTTTTTGTTGGATACCCTAATGATGTGAAGGGATATCGACTTATTGATCTTTCCTCAGACCGACTCATCATTGAGCGTAGTGTCCAAATTGAGGAAAGTGTCTTGCATGTACCTCAGTAGTCGCATGCAGACACCTTCACTTTTCCACCTATCCGAGATGATGAGCATGCACAGGTCGACTCTTCTTTAGACGAGAGTTTTGATTATGAGGACTCAGAGGATTCAGATTAAGATTTAGAGTCAGTACAGTCAAATGCAGAGTCAGAGCATCCAGATGCAGTTTCAGAGCCAGAGAAGAGGCCCAAATGGGCACAGACTACTCTTTAGGATGCAAGGGATCTCGTAGGTGATCCAACTGATACTAGGACGACTCGATCTGATTTTGAGGAGCCTCTTGTTGCACTCGCCACCACTGAACCATTTCCTTCTAGGCATCTATTCTTGGTTCAGTCTTCAGATCCACAGTCTTATGGCGAGGCTGCTAGAAATCCCTTTTGGGAATCTGTCATGCAGGAGGAGTAGAACTCCCTCCTCAAGAACCAGACTTGGGATATGGTTCCCCTTCCTTCTAGGAGGAAACTTGTCAGATGCAGATGGGTCTACAGGACCAAGAGTGCAGCGGATGGACAAATTAGCAGATACAAATCCAGGCTTGTCGCCAAAGGCTTTCAGCAGGTTCGTGGTATTGACTATGATGAGACCTTCGCTCCAGTAGCGAAGATGGATTCCATACGATTGGCACTTGCCATTGCGGCAGCCAAGGGATGGGAAGTCCATCAAATGGACATCAAGAATGCATTTCTTCATGGTGATCTCTCTAAGGAGATCTACATGGAGAAACCCCAGGGATTTATGCAGGACTCGTCTTTGGTCTGTTGACTGAAGAAGTCACTTTATGGCCTCAAACAGGCTCTGAGGGCATGGTATGCCAAGATGGACTCCTACCTATTGTCGCAGAACTTTGTACGTTGTAAATCAAACCCAAATGTATACATCTCAGGATGGTTGATTCACTTCTACTTTTAGTTCTGTATGTCGATGATTTGTTGATCACCGGTTGCTCGACTTCAATGATTGTTGCAGTCAAGAGGATTCTTCATGACAGGTTTTTGATGACGAACATGGGTCCGCTACACTTCTTCCTTGGACTTGAGATCAGTGAGGATGCATTCGACATCAAACTGTCTCAGGCCAAGTATGCACGAGATCTCCATGAGAGATTTCACATGACAGACTGCAAATCTGCTCCGACTCCTTTCCTATCAGGAGTCAAACTTGAGGATGGCAGGGACACTCCATTGGCTAATAACACACTGTACAAACAGCTAGTGGGGAGCTTTTTGTATCTCACACACTCTAGACCATACCTCTCCTATGCAGTTGGTGTAGTTTCCAGGTTCATGCAAGAATCGCATGAGCTACATTAGAAGGATGCAAAGCATATCCTTCGATACATATAGGGAACCATCATCTTTGGGATTCATTATGCAGTAGACTCTACATTGGACCTCATTGGGTTCACTGATTTTGACTTGTTGGCGATAACATTGATCGCAAGTCCACATCTGGTTACTCACTTAGTCTTGGATTTGGGCCTATCTGTTGGTCGAGCAAGAAGCAAGCTGTTATTGCTCTATCTTCAATCGAGAAAGAGTACAAAGGGGTAGTTAACATAACCATTCAAGCTATGTGGCTACAACATTTCTTCACTAAGTTGGGCATCCAGTTTCATCGGTCGATCGTCATCTGGTGTGACAACCAAAGCACTCTGAAGTTCTGCAGAGATCTAGTTCAGAGGCAACAGACAAAGCACATCGAGATCCACATGCACTACATCCGGGACTTAGTACATGAGGGGATCATCGACCTATAGTTCTATCCTTCAGTAGAACAGACTGCATACATCTTCACCAAGATCTTCACTAAGCAGAAGTTCCATTCTATGTGCAGTCGTCTTGGAGTGAAGGACACAATTGCATGGCAACTG
>ML809455.1:168593-181951 GCA_009831015.1 Picea engelmannii | reverse complement strand
TAACCAAAATAGTACCGAGTGCAATCCATCTCTAAACAAAAATACATCAACAAAGAGGCTCTAAATGCCCCTCTAGAGTCCAAAAAAAATCATGCTACAACAAATAACTAAATATCATCAAAATCATTACCTATATTAGGATCCTGATCATCAATTTCACCCTATAAGCATTAAAATAAGATATAAAAAGATTAACATGCCTAATAAATGATTTTACTTGAGTGAAGGGTACATTTTTACTAGGATTATGACAGAAGAGTTCAACGATCAATGCCACCAACATCAAGGTACATAGAGGGCTTGGTGCTCTTGATTAAATGCCACTTCCATACCCTCATGCAAGATAGAATCCAATGGAAACATTGCAATCCTGTCAATCTTGAAATCCTGAAAATTGTTAAGTCTGTTGAATTTTGAATGGGGCCTAAAATTCTACTTTCTCCATATAAAGTCGAATGAGGTTGGAACCACTCTCAAACATCCTGAAACAATTAATGATGATGTTAAAAATTTAAGTAAAATGATGAAAATGAAAATTAATTACCCAGTTTGAGTAGGCCTTAGGGTTAGGTAATAGCCCCCCCCCTTCTCTTAAATTCTTATTATTTTTTGTAATTTGAAAATTGTGGGTCCATGTTGTGTCGTTCAAAGTTATATCAAATCGGCCAGTTCGGTACCTGTTATCCCCGTTTTCTAGGGATAACTAGGAAATCATGTCTCGAGGCCCACAGGTCCTAGACATGGAGTACCGAGAGCAGGATTGACCTAAGCATGGCCCTGGAGGGCCCATCTTTCTTCTTTTTCATTAGAGTTGTCCTGTCAGCAACAACAATACCCATCACCTTCGGTTTGGACCTGTATCGGAGAAGACTCTTGCTCCATGAGGTAATTGGTTCAGGTATCATGGTATGTGTTGTATTTGATCATCATAACCTTTAGATATATGCATCAAATTCCTTTTATTTCTGATGATTGCTTGGATCTTACATTAACCCACTTGACCATGGTTGGGGGGATTGACAGGGCACCCTAGCAAGCTTGTACCCATAGGTTTTGTTTTTTCACTGGGGGATTTTGAAGGGCCATCGTCCGCTCCCATCATATCATCAATCTTACATCTTATCTTCCGCTCATCTGCCCCATTCCCCTAGTCTGGACATTAGGATGATTTGTTTGTGGGGTTACACCTTATCTCGTGAGAAGAAAGGGCTAAAGGCCTAGAAGGTTAAAGCAGCTAGTAAAAGATAAAAGCAATAAGGAATGAAACCTAGAGATGCCTCGCCCAGGGATCCCCGAGAAAGAAATAAAAAGCCTCTCAGCAAGAAACAAGAGGGACCCGAAGAAAAATAACAAAACAAGACCTAGCCAAGAGGATGGGGGGTCTCATCACGAGCCAATCCATTATGTTCATGGGTACCTAGCAGTATGACATTGCCATTATCTGGTTACCACACCAGGGCAGTGACTTTTGGTTGCATGGCCAAGGGAAAGGGGGTCTCTTCACGAGCCAGCCTTGGGGTCTCATCATGAGCCAACCTTATCATCTATGTGAAAGTGCTTGTGGGTAACACTGTCAGCTCTGGTCACCACGCCAAGGCAGTGTCCTCTAGTTAGACCTTGAAATAAATAAGAAAAAGCAATAAAGAAAAAAAAGAATAAAGGCAATAAGGGCTTAGAAAGAATTGCATCCATGATGGGTACAACTCACCTTCTGCAAAGGCATCCACGGGTAATATCACCCTTGTCTTTCACTCTACCCGTATGTCTGGACATCCCTTGATCACATCACCTCATATTACATGGCTTGGATGATATCCTCTGGAAACTTTCCTTCTCCTATGGATGCCAGCCCAATAAAGTATTTTGTCTTTTTCTTCGGCTTTGTATAGTAGGTCACTGTAATGTCTTTGAGCTACTGGATGATGTATCAGGGGTTTTATGCATGTATTTGATAAAATTGATGATGAAATATGATTGACATTGCTATGATCCCTGTGACTAATGAGCACATGGAGGGCGAAGTTTTTGATGTGTAGGACCATGCCCGACGGACAGGTACCAGTTGGACCGGTACACATGGGGAGATGATTAGTTCGGACCTCCATGGGGCTGAAGAGCCCATCAGATGGTTGATGGGACACCATCAGGGGCAGAGACAGGACAGTGGTTTGATGAGCCTTTGCACATGAGAAGAAGAAGGACGTTCCACCCAGGACACTTTGGTTGAGCCTAGCCTAGGGGGGTTAACCCACTTCAGATGGGACGTTTTCCTTTTGATGGATAGGACGTCACCCAGGAGGCTTGGGCGTCACCTTGAGCGTGTGGCAGTTGGATAAGATGGCTGGCACGTGTGGCAGCTTGGAGGAGCCCTAAAAGGGATAACGTCTGACTTCTGGATGCCGAATTAGCCCCAAAAGGGGCCAACGTCTCCCTCAGAGGGGCTTGACGTCCCACCTTTTGCTCATTTATGTCTTTTACTTAGCAGTTAAAGTAAAAACATTATGATTTTGGTTATTAGCCTTGTTGGCTATTTTTAATGACCTAATTTTAAATTAAAGGTCATGAGATGCTATAAATTGAGGATGTTTTTCCCTCATTTGAACATAACACAACAACTCACACTTGTGAGGTCTGATTTTTGCGCCCTTATTGGGTATTTGGTCTTTAAAAGTGAGGCGCACTTGTTGATGGGAGGCTTTTCTTGGCTTATTTTGGCATTTCTCTTAAGGAAGGTTTACAACTAGGGTTTTCACATGCTTTTCTTCATGATATGTAAGTGTTTTTCTTGCAAAACTTCTTGATTGAATGGTTGTAGGTTAGTATTCTTGCATTAACTTATAATTTTGTTGATTTTAAAACCCTAGGTGACAAGCACACAAGTAGGTCCTTGTCATATGTCCCCTTAGAGAGAAATATTCAACCATTGAAGGAGGAAGATAGAGCCTAGCCTTTGCTACACTCATCTAACTTCTTCCCTTAAGCTAGTTTTTTATTTTAAAGGTTAAAAGGAGGGTGACATCCTAGGCCTAGGTTATCTACACCTAGGGCCATCCATCTATAGGGTTTTAGTGATAGAGCCTTGTCTTTACAACACTCTCCCTCATTAAATCCTCTTGTTTTAACCCTCTTCTTATGCTAGCTGTTTGCCAAGTTTGACCTAAAGAAGGAGGAAAGAGCACGAGGCCTTGATTAAGCAACATCGGAGTGAGCCTCTTTCCCCTAGGGTTTTGATTCTAGGGCCCTGCCATTGCAGCACTCTATAACTCTTCCCTCTCGTCTTTAGCCTATTACCTCTTCAATTTTGTGTCCTCTCCTTTATTGACTCCATACACCCTTAGGCACTAATCTTAGGCACACAACGTTGAGGTCATAGTGTCCAAAAAAAACTCTCAAAACTTTAATTCTTGAAACCCTAACTAACAAACTAACCCTAATTAGGCTGACATCATAGTTGATTATCTCATCTTGACGCAACAAATGTTGATAATAAGCAACTAGATGATGATTAAGGGCATTTATTGAGTAAATGGTTGATTGGATATGTTGTTTGCTGCATCATCTCAATAGCTATTAGTGAATTGATATTCTTACATTTCTATATTGACAAAACGTTGAAGTCATTGATATCTATTGTCTCATTGCTTACATATAAATTGTCGGATAATCACATGAAGTACTAACCCTTTGAGTTATAGCCTGCATATATATACATTGTATTGTTCTTGTCTTGTTCTGAGCAGGTGTTTTCAGTTGGGCATACACTTCATTTATTGGTTGATTAGCCGGATTTTATGACCTCGGGTGGTAACCTGTGAGGAGGAAACTTTGCCTTGATTCTTATACTTCAGCCTCTTCAAAACCCTAGGTTGTCAGGGACGTCTCCCTTGGGCTAACCTCCCTAAATAGAAAGAACCTCCCCATTGAGGTGACATTGGGTGAGGAAGGTTCCTGTTATGCCAGTTTGGCCTTTATTCTCTAGCCTTTCTTGATCTAGCTACAAACTGTGCGATAACAGTACCAAACCGACCAAAAACAATTCCGGAGAGTCGATCCAACTAGATTTGCCCCAAAACCAGTGAAACCGACCAGTTCAAACGATTCATAATGGTTTTAATAACATTGATCTAGTAGGGAATTCATAAAATCATACATGAACAAGGACAAAAGAATATTCTCAACCACAAGTAAATAGTACAAAGAAACTAGAGGTTGCAAAAAAAGAACACAACTTTAGTAGTAGATATATATATCACATCCCGTAACACCCCTCTCCCCCAACCACATGAGGATTGGGCCAATATATATCACACTCAAACTAAAAGGTCATTCTTCTAGTAGAGACGAGCCTACATCATTCTAGGTTGAACACACACACACACTAACAAGAGAGGGAATGGTCGCTACTCCGTAAACTATATATAAATATGATCGGGTAGGTTGGGGAAGTGGTGAACCCCTTCCAAATGCCAACAATCATTGTTTATGGACAATAGGTTATTTTAGCTTTCTTTTTACAATTCATAATATTTCGCATTAAGATCTGCGATGGTGAATTGTTTCGCCATAAGCCTTCAATTACGACTCATATTGGTATTAGAGCATATTTCTTGACTTGGGGGGGGGGTTGCGAACTTCAACTTTGCTAAAAGGGAAAATATCCCTCGCAAGCACTCAATGGCGGGCCATCTCATACCTTTAGAAGGAAGCTCATACAATTGACCAAATTCTTCTCCAATAAATCTAGAGTTAAGATGGATCAACACTTGTTATATATTAAAATACTTATAAGGAGAAGGAGAAGGAATAAAATTTGTATTCAAGTTATTACAAAGCATAATATTATTATAAAATAAAATTTCATCATAATAATAAAAAATATTATTTATAATTACATAAATTTTATAAATAATTATAAAAATAATTTATATTTACATCAATTTTATAAATAATTACAAATTAAAAAATAAGGATTGATAATAAATTCATAAACAAACACATACACACACACACACACACACATACACACACATGCATTGAAATTATCAAACAAAAAGATATGCCATTGTATGGAAGTTTTCTTGTCACACGATAAAGAGGAAGACCTTAAGTCACATAATATAGTACCATCTCGAGGATCGCAAGTGTTCCAAGATCTTTAAGGGGGAGAGCATGCCGGCTATTTGGATGGGCACCTTGGCATATGATGTGTTTCCATAGGCTTCACATTTTGACATGGTCATGGTTCATTCAGATGGCTTGGTAAATATGTGTTCCAACATATCTCTCTATGAAGCTATGATATGTTGGGGTTAATGTTATAGAGGCATTAGGACCTTCAACGCATCGATAAGGGTTGGTATTCGGATGTGACCATGAATGCTCTACTAGGGAACCATATGTTGAAGACCAAGTTTGTCTAGAATCAAATCACGAGCTTGCTCATGAACGAGAATTTGATTTTTGTAGCAACTAAACCATTTTGCATTTGCAAGAGAATAAGGAGAGAGCGCATTGATTTTGTTTTTTAAGTGAAGGTGGAAAAACCTATCATAACTCAATGATCCACTGGCAATGAGGATAGTAATCATTGGTTGTTATCCACGAATGTGGGTTGACTCATCATTGTTATTTAAGGAAAACCACACCACCTAAAATAACCCACTAGTGGTTCGCAAGGGGGTAGACTTTCACTCATACGGGAGGCCTTTGGATTTTTTGTTGTTAACTTGTTTCCTTAAGTTCGAGGAAGACAAGCTCTTAGTCAATCAAAAACAATATTGGATCTTTCTCTAAGATCAAAATGTATTTTTAGCCTAAATAATATCCACATGAAAGTTAATATCCGTTGTGGTCATTGTTTAAGCTACCTTCAATGGATGTCTTGTGTTGATTAGTAGCAATGAACCTTAATTCCATACATAAAACCAAATACTTCCCAGATTACAATTTAAGAAAAGAAACCATTGTTTTTTTTAACCAAGACTGGAGAATTTGTATTAAAAGTGGCAAAATGGAAAAAAGTTACAAAAAAGACTTGTTTGTTGTTTCAAAAAATTCTATTAGCAATATCATCAGACCTTTCTTATCCTCTAAGATTTTCCTTCCCGATTTTATATTAGATACAAAGATTCTGGCTTTACAAGTTATATTGCCCATAAGAGAGATTCTCTCTCTCTCTCTCTCTCTCTCTCTCTCTCTATATATATATATATATGGATTTACAAAACATTGAGTTGATTTATTGTTGTTGATTTGATTATGGAGGAGTAGAATGTTGGTTGAGATCTATTGGTTCCTTAGGTTGTTGTCCATATTCTTTTTCCTTGACTTTATCCCTTGTCTAACCTGCATATTGTCTTGAAACTGCAACTCAAAAGTATATGTGTCACTTTCACATTGAATAGAGCATTTTATCTTGTAACACTGCATTTCTATTTCGAAAAGTTTTTCTTCGTATTCTCCAAGAATGCCCATAATCTTGTCATACTACTCATGTTGTTTTCTTTCCATGTTATAAATGATTATAAAAAGGGTTTTGATAGACAAATCATTATTGGATAGAGATTCTTCACGATGCCTCAAAACCTTGCAAACATCTATGAGATTTTGAGGATCCATAATATACCTATTTCCAAAAGGTTTCCACTGTATTAAGCTAAAAATTGAGAGAATCAAAAGGACTAAAGTAAAGCCAGAGACCCTCTTGACAAAGTAGAGGAGGGTTGGAATGGAGCAAGGTGCCAAAGCCAAACCATATGGGATCAACCAACACCTCTCCATAGAACCGGAGTAGAAAAATAAAGCAAAGAGGAAAGCCCAGATATCCACAGAAAAAATTCCCCACGGGGTAAACAAAGCCAAAAGAGTTGGACCTTTCCTAGAGAAAGGCGCCACACTAGAGAATCGAAACTAGAACGCAACCAGAGCACCCTCATGGGATGATAATACGAAAGGGAAAAAATGTTGCATAGCAAGATATTCCAAAACCTCTCTCATCGAATACAAAACCATAGAAAATACCTCCTAGCTAACCAAGACCAAACACATATTCTTGAAAGACACTGAGAGAGGATGATCACTATGTTTGTCCATGAAAAGAAATACCAGATGGGATAAAAACTTACCCTCAACACTGAACACTGAAAACAAAGAGCTACCATCTAAGAGAAGGCGCGGTTACAGTGATCAACAAAGCCCTATAATCCATTAATTGTCCAACTAACAATTAACTCGCACCAGACCACACATGGATTAGCCCCACCTTACATAATGGAGCAGAGGACATGGGGTGAATAATAAATCCAATCCCAAGATGAATTCATGAAGCAACATGTGAGAACGATACTTGGAGTTATAGTCTGCATGCTTGACCCCTGCCTAGCTTTAATGCTAGCCTCAAATCCTATAGTTGCCATAGCCATGTAAAAATTGGAAGGGGTGGTCTTAAGGTATGATCGAAAAACTTAGAGCCTCATTTTTCTTAAGTGTTCCTTGTGGTAGACTAGTTGCTCCATTAGCCAAACCATTTTCCTCCTCATTGTTCTCTCTCAAGATGTGATAAAAGGAGCTTTTGGCCAGTTTCTTTGAAAACTTTGTGACTTTGGAGACAATCAAAGCTAGCTTGAAATCTTTCGAGGGTTCTTGAGGGCTAATGCCTTTATGACGATCCTTGAATCTCAAAAAACCACCAAATCTCTTATTCTCAAGCTTATGACGATGGAAAGTCCTTGTAATATAGCATAAGCCTCTGCTTGATTATCTGTTGCAATTCCAAGCGCTCACGCATAAAAAAATTCCTAATTTCCTTCAGGACCATAAATTAGCCCTCCCGCTCCACCACTAACAAAAGAAACCATTATTAATACTCTAGACCTCTACCATTTTTAATTTTTAAATGAAAATAATTTTTTTAAAACAACATTATGGCATGAAAGAATCTCTCACCTTTGTGACATTCAAAGAGTTGAAGATGAAAAACACTTTCTCCTAGAGTGCCCCGCGTACACCCAAATTAGATCTCAATTTCAAAATATTATACTGACCTTTCTAACCTTCTAAGTCATCAAAACTATAATGATCTTGGAAAACTTCTCCTAATGCTTTTCGAACATCTCAATAACATTTTAAAAAAATTCAAGTAATCTCTTACCTTTCTTAAGGCCGGATAAACCAATATTGATCTTAGTGCTGACCATCATCATCATCATCATCATAAAACCTAATTTTTTAACGAATCAAAACAATAGAAAATAGAATTAAGAAATAAATTTTTATTATATATATGTATATATTAAAATATTATACACGGTTATGTTTTTGTGTTTGATTTTTTGCACGGACTAAAATTAATTCGAAAAACGGAAACAATAGTCTCCATGATTCTCCGCACGGCAGGGACTGACAAAATCTTCTCTGAAAAATAAAGAGTACATCACACAATCCAAGCGTTATGTGCATTAGGCCAACCCAGAAAGAAGGGGTGTGGCTTTTGCCACTTGGCACAAATGTATTGCTTTAAATATGAAAATAGAACCTGTTACCAAAAACAGAGCATGCGCTAAATTTCGAATTGGGATGGCCATAGCAACAACATCTCTGATTTCCATGCGGCCATTTCCCCTTCCACAAAAATCACCCATTGAATTTAAGGGCACTAACAGAAGAATACTTCTAGACGGAAGGCAATGCAAATGCATGTCTGATTCAGTTGGAACAGAAGTGACTGCCAAGAATTTAGGAAGCTATCGGCCTGCTGTAATTCTGCCAGTTGAGTTCAATGTTCTACACACCTTTTAGATTTCAAGTCATTTTATAAATGAGAACCGTATAGACTAGAATGAAGAGCTGTAAGTATAGATTAGAATTGAGAATCTAAATATGCATGGAGCTCTTGCAAATTCGCAATAGGTATTGGAGAAGAATGAGTAGAGCCTTTATTTTTTCCCAAAGAAGAAGGTGTAGAAAAGCTGACCAAACAGTTCTGAAAGGCTAACAGGTAGGCCAAATGGTTCGTTTTATTTTGAACCCTTATTTAACTACCCTTTTAAGCAAATTAGCTGAGTCTGTCAATGATTTATTGAAACAAAATTTAGATTCTGGAGGAACCAAATATATGGATATAAACCATAAGAGCTATTCAGAGTTCATAAAAATCATAGTAATAGAATCACAAACATAATCAGTAGATCAATCATGGAACAAGCAATGCGATATGATAATAAACATGGACATAGTAAACACCACTGTTTATTGGTTCATAATCCATTGTGACTCACACTAGAATCTGTAGGTTGGGTTTTTAACCAAGTGCGCTACCGCTCACTTATAGCTTCCGTAAGCTTAGGAAACAACATATATAGCATACTACTGTATAAAAGTAAACATATTCAAGTTACAGGCCCAAATGTTAAAGCTACAAAGTTTGAGCAAAGGACTTCAGCCCAAAGGTTCATAGTTGCTCTTCATTGTACTCTGCACCATCTAAATCATCCAACTTGACATCCTCTAAGTCGGACCAAATCTGGTGATAAGTTTCAAAAGCAGGACCACAATTAGGTTTAGAAGCACTAAGAGCCATAGAACTCAAACTATACTTTGTAATAAACTCCTCCTCCACAAAAGTGCCTTTAAATGATCTTCCGAGAGTGATAAAACCCAAGACATGAACATCTGGGTTTGGTTCTTTAGGTTTCACGTCCTTCAACTTTCGAGTTCATTTTTGTATTCATCTAGTGCATCAGATATGTTAAGGACCACTTTTCCACTCTTGAGACTCATGTTTCCTCAAGTAATGGAAACGGGGAATTGTAAATAACAGGAATCAGGATTCCAGAAATGGGTACGACAAGTATGCAAAAGTATTGGAAACTTTGAGGTAGTCTACGTAGGAAACACATGAAACGGGGACACACTAAGAAATGGTTTCTGGAAATGGGAACAAAATTGTTCAAGCAAAATCTGCTTAAAAAACCTTGTTATAGTGCTTTTCTTTTTGCTGCTGGTCTGCTACTCTCTTTTGAAAAATCAGAGCTCATAAGAGGGTTTCTTTTAATTTCAAATGACTTTTATTTTACATGTTAGTGCTAGAGGGCACTTTTAGGGTTAGTGTAGAGACATTTTTCCTTCCCGTTTTGGAGCTTTAGTTAAAAAATGCTAAAAACGGCTGGCTATTTCATGAAATGCTTGGGCGGATTGCCACAGATGTTTTTGGAAACAGCTGAGCAATTTCTAGATACCACTTGGCACTGAGTAGTTTCCAAAAAAGGTTTCAGTGACTGGAAAAATTTCAAATCTGGAAAAGGGTTTCCAGCTTGCCGGAAATGGTTCTGGAATTCGTTGCTTGAAACACAAGCACAGCAAAGAGGGAGTAATGGTCATTGTACTGAGAGGTGCATTCGTGCGAGGGAGATGTGTAGTGTAGCGTAACACTGACATGGCATAGGTTGGTAAATAATTTTTTTTTAAAATATTAACAATAAAATATTAAAATAATAACATTAATGTGAGCTTAATATCTTCATAATAAACAAAAAATATATATTATATAAAACAATAACATGAAAAAAATGAAATAATACTAGTGTAAATCCATCTTAACCTTGGATATATCTAGCGTCGAGAGGGATCAAATCCCTGGAAGTGCAAACCGTCCTTCAAATTTCTGCACTCTAAAAAAGGTTTGCACTTCTAGAGATTTGATCCCTCTCGGCGCTTGATAGATCCGGGGTTAAGATGGATCTACATTTGTAGTATTAGCATGGATGCATGTCCACTGGAGTAAGTATGTGTGTGTGATAACCAAGTCTAGCATTGTTTGAATAGTGTAAGCTCCCCTCATCTATGGGGAAGGCTATATCTGATCTCAGTGCCTAGGTAGGCTCAGTGGACAAGCAAGTATTCCGGGGAATTCCTTGGTTGTGATGGGTGGATTAGGGCAACTATTATTCAAGTAGATCAAAGTATAGTGCTAGATCGAAACAAAACATTCAGTAGATACTGTAGACACTGATTCATCAAAGTTTATCATTGTATAATGCAATGCTGAATAAGTACAAATACGTAGGTAAAACATTGCAAAGGATCTGGCAAATGGCTATCATAGTGGTTTTTAAGAAAGAGTGATTAATTTCTTAGTTCTTTCTTGAAATGATGGACCCGTGTTTTGCAGGGCTTGGGTAACAATTCCAGGGACTATCAGCAGTTGGCATCTTCTTTGGAAGCAAGAGGTGTTAGTTCTGTTGTTGCCAAAGTTTCTCGACCTGATTGGTTGCGAAATGGAGCTGGTCTATTAGATGGAAATTACTGGAAAGGAACACTTCGCCCAAGACCAGTCCTTGACTGGTATGCACTTCACATTTCTCTCTGTAATTTTGATAGTTTATCTTATTGGCTCTTACCTTCTGTAGTTGCTATTTTCTTGAGAATTATAGAAATCAACATTTATAATCCCGTGTTGTAGTAATTGGCCAGTATATATCTGATTGCAAATTATTCTTGATTCAAAGGTATCTTGAAAGAATTGAAAAGGCAGTTTCTGAAGCAAGTCTTCTAGCTAATGGTAAGTCTACAAATCTTCTGAAATTGTCATTTTGAACAAATAAATCACAGGCATGATTTCAACTTTAAAGAAATGCTTAATGAGGACCAACAGTACATTTCTTTCTGCAATAGAGAAGTTAAAAATTAAGTACCTTTCCCAAGAATAATTTCTAGGGACTTTGGACAACAAACAATCCGTCCAAGGGATAAATGCTCAATGGAAAACATGCCTTAATTCCCTAATCCTAACATAGAACAGTGAGCACATGGGAATGACTGGAAAAGCACTACATCATGTATACGACATTATACATGTACAACAACGATTTCCCTGTAGAGAAGGGATCCTTTATAGGAATAAGAGCACCACCCTCCCTACTCAGGTACAATACTTATGTCCTGTGTGCTTCTAACTGGGAATTCAACTAATCCCTAAAGTCCTAATATCAGATACTTAATTTGTGCAACCATAATTATATTCTTCATAAAAATACTTATGACTTATCACATTTGTTCTCCCAACATTAAACCTCTCCACAAGAAATATCCAATGGGGATTGATAGAAGTAGCGATTTACGAGGCAGATGAGTCGAACCATGTGGCAATTCTGATCAGGAAAACTACTGTAAGAAAAGAACTAGCATTGTGGATCCTAAATGTGCCGAAGAACAGTCTACATTCACAGAAAAGAAAGGACATTTATGTAAGAAAAGTAGGTCAACTTAAGTGCAGAAGTATGCCATAGAACAATACTGGACAGGGCCGACCTCAATCCACTATAGTACAGATTAAATGAAGTGACTTACTTAAGCATATTTGGAGGACCAAGGCTTTGGTAATTGACCAAAATAAGTACCCTAACTTTTACACACATGGTCACATGACTTCTCCGTTATTGCAGACCTCTCTGTCTTGAGAACTAGGGATGAGAATGAGCCACACAATTATCAGATCATCGTGATTGGACACATATTGGACAAGCTCTTTGCCACAACATCCCATGATTGTATCTCTAAGTGGGTAAGGATCAAGAAACTCTGAGCTAAACATCAAGCAAGTTTTAGAAGGAACTGTAGTGGCTGAGACCACATATTTACTCTTAAAATTTACAACCATTATTGAGGGGGCAAAGGAAAACAAATGTAAGGTTTACTACTGCTTTAAGGACTTTCACAAAGCCTTTTATATCTTTCAAAGAAACTTGTTTAAGAGAAGAATGGACGGTGTAAAGAGGAAGGCCGAAGATGCACCGATGCTTGGACAGGGGCCATATTCCAAGGGTTATTCAGAAGCGGGAATATTTTCTAATCTTAGAGGAGACTCTACATCTAGTCATGATTTAGATGATTCAAATGATGATTATGCTCATGATGAGGAAGAGGAACAAAGTTTAGAGCTTGAATGATTGATTTTCCTAAGCAATTGTTCCAGATTTGAATCGTCAATGCGTGAAGGAGATACCATCTTACTTGAGTTGATATACAGGCTGATCATGAATTTGAAATCAGTTGTGTTTTTGAAAAGCAGCAAGAGAACCTACTTTTCTAGCCAGTGAAAATGCTGATTCAAGAGGAGCAATGATCTAAAATGGATCATCAACAGATAGAAATGGCTTCGCTTGTTGAGAAACTGAGGGCTCAAAAATCAACCAGGGTAGAATACTAATGCAGCAGACCATGAAACCGACTAGCTACGAGCATGAAGTTGACAGGGTATGTGCTGTTTATTTAAAGAACACATGCTGTTCTAAGGAGATGAAATCTTCCTGCTAGGGATGCGAAGTCAAGTTGGCTCTCCAAGCAAGTGAAGTCAACTATTC
>ML809455.1:112536-168493 GCA_009831015.1 Picea engelmannii | reverse complement strand
TATTATTATTAATTCTGGCCGACTTCTTCTCTTGGAGGCTAATAGCCTAATATAAATTATATTCTTGAGCCGACAAGGCTTCTAGGGTTATTAGCCAATTCATTAGAGTTTCTCTTGCTTCCCGGAGTCTTCTATTCTCGTCAAGTTCACATGTAGAGGTAAATACCTCCCGCAGCTACCATAATATTAACAAGGCGCACCATCTAGGGTTTTAAACATGGATTGGTGAGGTGGATGGATTGTGAGGTGTGGGGATAGGTTTAAAGGTGACCTGGGAGGCTAGGAAAGGCGTCTAGGTGGAAGGGAGGGCCCACAACTCTTTAAAAATTAAGTTGCCATGTTTTTGCAAGCAAGGGGGGCATGAGGGTTTGGATGAGGTGAGTGGGTGAGGGGTGTAAAAAGGTTGAATTAAGTTGGGTTGGGTAGGCTTAAGTTAGGAAACACATATTCTCCCTTTTTTCATCTTTACATCATCCTTTTAACTCATTATTACAAAAAAAACATTTTTGCTATGTCATGACCTAGCAATGAAAATTGTTGTTTTTGACTCACTGAGACTCCTGGTGGACAATCACCTAGCAAAAGTTGTTCGACTGAGCTGAAACTTGGTCCAAGGGTGTAGGGGGTATCATTCCATTTCTTTTGAGCACAAATACCCCTATCAAAAGTCCAAGGACCTAGTTTTTACAATTTTGCTCAAAAATAATTAATTAATTAAATAATTAAACCTCCAAACTTAGGGAAATTTAATTAAAAATTAATTAATTAAAAAAAAATAATCTAGACTCTTCGGAATTCCGCAAAACTTTCTAAGATGTCATACATGGTCATTTGCATCATCCCTAAACAATAGTCACCAGAGGATAAGCCCATTAGAATGCCCTTCACCACTTTGGAGGAATTATTGCAAGTGTGAGGGAAAAACTCAAGGGAAATTAATAAGGCTGAAAAGCCCAATTAATAACCTGAGGATAAAAAAACCTCGGTGAAAGGAACTCTCCCAATGAACCCATCCCCATGTAACTGACCTAAATATGACCCATGCAGACCTATTACATTCTTGACCCACGCAGGGGTGCGGAAATTTCGTTTACAAAAAGAAGTGTTGGAGGCATAAATTGTCCAGTAGAACCAAACTGTCTTCGACATATTAGCATCTGATGATGCATATCTTCATGGCACATGGAGTTAACCCCCTAGTTGGATAGGTGGTCAACACCCCCCTTGGCTTCCCTAGGAGTGAGCCTAGACAGAAGAAGTCCAAGTCGAGGTGACAGTGGGATTGGACTTAGGTTTGTGCCTCCAAGGACACACCAAGTGGGTTGGAGACTTCTCCACGCTTGTAGGTGTGTATAAGGATGGCAACAGCCTCCACATCAGGTGTTTTCTGAAGCTACCTCACCCACAATCGGAGATTGTAGTAGACATAGACCATGTCATTAAGGAGTTGTGATTCCAACATGTATGAGAGTCATAAATTATAGATTATAATACATAATTTAGAGGGTGACAGGGCATAAAAATATGAATTATAATGAATTCAAAATTCAATTTGAAAAATTTTACCTTGTCTCACTTCTTGGTGTGTATTTTTTCAAACCCGCTCTAGTTGCACTTGCATCCTAAAGAGCTACATGTTTGACTAAGAAAACAAATGGAATTTTTTTTTAAATTGGGTACTCTTGCTTATCCACTAAGAATCTACAACAAATAAGAGAAACATAAGAAAAGACAGTGAAATTTGAAACAAAGGAAGAAGAAATATTGAAATTTGAAACAAAATGAAGCTTACCTGGCATTTTGGTATTCCTGTCCTGAACAACCATGTCAAAGCCAAATGTTCTCGCAACCATCCTATAGATTTCCATTTTAGAAATATCCATACATTCTTGCACCATCCTCTGAACACGTGAGGAATCCATCCATAACCTCAACATCAAATCTAAAACCACTAGAGTAAGAGAACGCGGGGTTGAAGTAGATCCCTGCAACATGAATGGGGCAATGGAGTGTGTTGCTCCATTGCTCATCAATCACCCTCCATATTAATAATCATTTCTCATATCTCTCATCCCCTTTATATTCATAATAGGCATGGATGGATTCTTTGGCCCTATCCATAACCTCTTACAAGTAGCCCATTACGAGCTTGTCTCCATCAACCAAGCGAAGAACCTTTACCAAACATTCACTAATGGCACACACCTCCTCCACTCCTACCCAAAAACTCTCCTGGTATGACACGAGCTTGGATATAGCCTGCCCCTTCGATTTAGTGCTAAATGATAAAGCATGTCACTCATCTGAAAGGAACATTCTCTTCACCTCCCACATACAAGTCAAGAGAGACTACAGAGAAATTAAGCTAGTGGCAAAACATGTGACTGCAAGATGCCTCAACTCCCTATTATTTGTGAATTGCCTCATCAAGCTAAGCACGGACACATGATTATATATGAATTTTGTGATGCTCCTAGCCAATTCAACAATATCCTAGATATAAGCATTTTTTTCCATATCCTCTAAATCAAATCAATGCAATGCATGGCACAAGGAGTCCAAAATAATGTCAAATACCTCAGCATAAGCAACCCACCAATAGGCACATAATTAACAGCGTTATCCATTATAACTTGGACAACATTTCACAAACCTACTTCTTGGACGAACTCTCCAACAACTCACATATAATGCCACATCTTTAACATGTGTAGATGCATCCACAGATTTAATAAACATTATCCCCCTGAGACAAATAACCAAGAAATTAAACCCTTTAGAGTTAAACCCTAGCTTTAGGGTTTCACCAATTCTGATTTTTATTGTTGTAATTTAATTTCCAAAATTAGTAAACATCTTAAAGCAGCCACAAAACGTTAGATACAACCTTGAAAAAAAATACCAATAGGGTCGAGTGGCCTTCTTAAGGTTAGAAATTAACAAAAAAGCATAGACTCACAGATGAAATTGTCTAGAAAATGAAAGTAAACCATTATCTTTACTCTCGACAATGAAATAAATATTTTTGACAATTTATCTTTTATATTTTTTTGCATTTTTGTGTTTTATGTGACAAAAAAGAAAAATAGTTGAATTTTTAGTGCTTTTGTGGTTGGTTGTTGGGAGGGAAGCTCAAAGCCTTGTCTCCACTTAGGGTTTATGGGGTCTATTATCCACGATGTGATATAAGGATGTCTTGTGTAAACTTGTTTGAAGGTTTGGTGACCAGGATGATAGAAATGGGGTCTGAAGACTATGTGAACTGCTTCTTGCATTTGAAGGTAGAAAATCCTGGCATCTGTAGAAGGCACAAAAGAAGGAATCTTGTGGATGTCACTACTATTGCTTTTCCTAATGACTTTGAAAACCCGTGCTCATTTTTCTAGAATAAGAGACTTCTTGGTGTTGTTTGTGGGTGCTTTGCTAAATATGAGTAATTGTGCCCCTCGTCGGTTGACTTCTACGACACACATAGGCGTTGACACCATGGGAGAAGGAGATAAGTTTGGAGTTTTTGCCACAAGATGTATCAGAGGAGCGGTGAATAATTTCTACTGCAGCACCTTTGGAAGGTGAAGGGTTCCTTCTTCCTTCATCTCTTGGGCATGCAACTCGAATGGAAAAGGAAAGTAAGGATAATGTTGCAAGCAGTAAAGTAGGTGAGAAGTGCAAATAGGGGGTCAAATCCATGTGCCATGAAGCTGTGTACCTGATGGTGCAACCAAGTTGAAGACTTTCTGGTTCTGCAAGGCAATTTTTGCCCCCAACACTTATTTTTGTAATTGGAATTTCCACTCCCCTACGTGGGATAATAATGTAATGGGTCTGCATGGATCATATTGTAGGTTAGTTGCCTAGGACTTTATCATTAGGGAAGTCCTTTCATTGAGTATTTTTTTCCTCAGGTAATTGATTTGGCCTAACCAGCCATTTTAATTACCCTTGAGTTTTTCACTCACAATAACCCCCAAAGTAGTGAAAGGCGTTCTAATGATCGAGCCCAATGGGTGACTAGGGTCTAGGAATATTGTAAATGACCATACTAGACATCTCCTAGAGTCTTGTAGAATTATGTTGAGTCTACGTAGTTTTTTTTATTTTTTTAAATTACCCAATTAATGGTAATTTTAATTAAAATTGATGTAAAAATGTAAAAACTAGGTCCTAGGGGATTTTGATAGGGGTGTGAGTACTCAAAAGAAATGGAATGAGACCCCCTACACCCTTGGACCAAGTTTCAGCTCAATTGGACAAGTTTTGTTAGGTCATTGTCCATGAGGAGTCCAAGTCAGCAATTTAATTGCTTAATTTGGCTAAGTCAAAAATGCCAAATATTGTAATATGAGCAAAAAGGTTAGAGAAAGAGTGGGAGATGATGCCTAACCATTTTCCTAAGTTAGAAAAACACTTTTCTAACTTATTTCAACCCCCCTCACCTAGCCACTACCTCAACTCACCTTTCCCCCTAGGGAAGTTGTGCCCCCTTGAAGAAGAACTTGTCCCAACTCAACAATTAAATGGAAAATCCACCTAGTTCCCTAAGTGCGCCCTCCTAATGTTCTAATTAGATGATTGGGTGGATAAAAAGGTGATTCCCCCTCTCATACACTCAACCCTCACAACCCTAACCTAGCTAAAACCCTAACAATTTGCCCCCCTTCAGATGCTCACCCTCTCTTGCTTGAATGACACTTGGAGCTCATCCAAGAGGGGTCTCTCTTGACTCCCAAGTATAAAACAAAGCCTACCCCTCCCTCTTTTCAAATCTATTCTCAGTGTAAAGTTATTATACCCAAATCTCTCCCACTCTTCTTTCTCTCCCATCTTGCTCTCTTTCATTTCTCAAGCTTGTAGCAAGTATTTGCTCAAGCTTGCTTCAATAATAGAAAAACTTTGGAGGAATTTGGTGTGCATTGGGAGTACTCTTGATGTGTGGATTGGATCTTCATTGGAGGTGATTTTGTCAGCTTTTAAGCTCGGGAGGTACTCCGCATGTTTTGTCTTGTATGCGAATGTTACCTTATGTTCACACTACTAGGCACTTAACTTTGTAATGGATTTTTATAAAGTTGTAAAGTGGTTCATTTATTAAAGTGACTTTTTAATAAAGTGTACCTTCTAATTTTAAAGTGACTTTATTTCATAAAGCGC
This sequence comes from Picea engelmannii, assembly GCA_009831015.1. Lineage (NCBI taxonomy): Eukaryota > Viridiplantae > Streptophyta > Pinopsida > Pinales > Pinaceae > Picea > Picea engelmannii. The sequence continues at coordinate 163,342 of ML809455.1, read as the reverse complement.
ACTTATGTAATAAAGTGAAATGTACTTTAATATTTTAAGTGATTCATTTTGGAGGGAATGAATCATGATCCTTGATCTTGAAAAAGGCAAGATTAGATCTTGGCCTTTGGATTTAGGGTTGGGGAAGGTGAAAAGACACTTTGGAGTGAAAAGGTCATTTTCAGATTTATAAAAGAATGCATTGGGTAGTGTGCAAGACAAGAGAAGGAGATTGAGAGGGAATTTTCGAGTAGGCTTGAGAGAGGAAAATTAGGGCAGCATACAGAGCACATTTCCCAAGACAAAGTGGGCACAAATCCCAAGGGAGCATCTATGTTTTATTGTTGAGTTAATATTTTGTTGTTGGAGGTTATACTGTATGAATCCGCACAGTCCGTACAACAAGGGAAAGAGGGCACGAAAATCAAGGCAGTTTTTGGCACAGTTTTCGAGGCTAAGTTGAGGGTTTTGCTTGCTGTTGTTGGGTTGTACAGAACAGTCTGTACAGCTGACTGTGTGCATGGATTTCGAGGTACAGTTTTCTAGGAGGGTCGTACAACAGTACGGACTTGGCACAGATTACGAGGCAAATTTTTGGGACTGTTTTTAGTGTGTTGTAAGTGGATTTTTCTTGCTAAAAATTGTGATTTTGTTGTTGTTATGTATTTTCCTGAAGCTAAATAATAAGATCTCTCTCTCTCATTGGGTTTCCCCACATTAGGGTTTTCCCTGGCATTTGCCTAAATTTCTAAGTTTTTCATGGGTGATTGAATGGTGCTCATTGTGTTTATTTCCACTGCATAATTACTTAGCAATGTGTATTTCTACTTATGGAAATTTCTGAATGTGGGTTATAGACATATCTATTGATTTTTCATAAGCTCGGTTAAGCATGTAGTTCATTTAATTTCATCATGTCTTAACCATAAACAAGAATGTTGCAGCAACCAAGATCACAAGAAGAAACACCATGCACAAGAACACAAGATATATCCTGGGAAACCCTTCTCAAACAAGGGAGAAAAACCCAGCTAAATCCTTTGCTATATTCTTCAAGAAAAAGACCTTTCACCACCAAGAATGACTTAGCACGCAAGAGGGTGCTTAAGCCCTAGAAACCCTAGCGCCCAAGAGAGGTGCGCCACTTTTCCAAGTAGAAGTGTTGGCTGAAATTTCCAAACTCACAAGGAAGATATGATTCTACAATGGAGAATCATCTCTTACTTATTTAGACTTGACCACTCAACAAAGGCATCTATTGGCTCAACAGGGCCTACCTCTCTAAGTCATTATATAATTTATTATTATTATTATTATTATTATTATTAATATTAATATTAATATTAATATCAATATTAATTATCTTTTATATTTATTATTAAATACATTAAGGTGGGGCCGACCTGTACCCTTTACATAATAACTAGGGTTACAGGTAGGTCTGACTCTTGAACAATATATAGCAAAAGATATGATACACCCACTAGTGCTCATCCACTAGGGGCACATCCATAGGGATGCCATGACTCTGATTCACTGCATTACATAGATGAACCAGGTCCTCACACGTTCTCATGTGGTCGTCCACAGGCACGTCCACTCTACAGATCTGCTTTCCCACTGCCACCAACAGGAGAATCATCTGGAGTCTTCTCGTCAACTCTATTGCTCAGAGGAGGCCATCACATCATCTTTATTTATGTTCACATGATGATGTGCCCAGCACTTTTGGGATTTCCCACGTTCACCTTGTGCTTAGCCACAAGCACGTCCTAACTCAACAGATCGCTTTTCATTCGAATAATCACCTAGAGTTCTTCTCACTCACATCATGGAGGAGGCCATCTTTACATTCCTAGCTCCATCCCAGGCTGGAACCACGAACCCTTCTTAGGGGCTTTCTCTCAGGTTTGTAAGCTGAGAGTAAGGCTTCACATAGCTGCTATATTCCACATCTCACAAGTTTGTAAGCTGGAGGATGTCTCCTATAGCTGCATTCATCAACACTCCCTCTCAGCTAGGAAGGCATTCTCCATCAGGCCAAGCTTCTCACGCGGATGAATTTTAAATTTTGTCTTGGCTGGATTTATCGACACTCCCTCTCAACTAGGGAGCCATTCTTCACGAAGTTAATTTGGTGAAGATATCTGCAATCTGCTTATGTGTAGGAAGGTACTGCAAGTGTACGATTTCCTCTGCATCATATCTCTGAAATAAGGATGTTTCATCTTGTCGTAAGTTTGTGAAGCCACATTGCTTCGCATACTTACCGATATATATACTCTGTCTCTAGTGCACTTCAAGGCCACAGAGTTTTGTTTCCTGCTGTATCAAGAAACCCTGGAAGACTTTAGGGTAGAACATCAACCGGATGTGCTCTTCCGGTCCACTGTCATACTTCTTGTTCCAAGAAGTAGTGCATCATACCCAGATTCTTCATCTTGATTTCAGAAGTCAAGGATTACTTGTATCCAACAACAACGCTTTCTGAATAAGTCATCAGGATCAGGTTCTTGTCACCAACACTGTATAGGTTTGGATCAGCAACACTCTTGCTGAAATCCAAACTCATCAAGAAACTATCTATCTGATATAGTTTCAAACTCGTGGATGGTAGTACAGATGGAAGTGTATCGGTTCACTGGGTCAAGTGTCTTATCATAGACAAATCCCTCTATTTATGAGAAACCTCTGTCTATGGATCTTGTTTTGTATTTCTTGATACTTCCATCAGTTGCATGCTTGATCTTATAGATCTACTTGGAAGTTACCACAGACTTCCCTTTTTGGTCCCTGAATAATATCTTATGCATCATTTTTTAAGATATATTGGTTTTCTTCTGTTATGGCATCTTGCCATACCGGTTCTCTTGTTGCTTCTCTAAGACAAGGAGTCTCAGCATCAATGAAGTGGCTCATGACTAAAGGATAGCTTGAAGATCTCTTTAGCTTTCCCGGAATGTGTCTTGAGAGGCTTGTATGTTTCTTTGCCTCTTGCAGAGTGAGTCTAGGTAGGCATTTTATGCCTTACTGCAGTATCTTTGAACATATCAACTGGAGATCCTGGATAACCTGGAGTAATGTTTGTCTCCCTCTGAATTACTGAAGGGAGAGAAGGTATTGTCTCACTGTCAATCTCCATCTAAGATTCTCTAGTTCTTTGAAAAACTATCTCTTCTTCAAGACAATGTCTCTGCTTGTCTCAATTTGTCTCTTACTAGAGATGTCTTTGAAGATTCATTGTATCCTTTCTTCCTAAAGGATCTAGCTTTGTCTTCTTCTCTTTGGGTACATGAATGTATATGGTCATGTACATGGTCTACTTCATATCTCATCTAATGTGTTGCTTTCTGCAACCTTCACTATGGCTTCCTCAAGGTTATCACCTCTGACTTGAACAAGGTCAACAAAACAGCAAGCAAGAATAATACTCTTTTGATAATAGTAGATAAAACAAAAACACGAATAATCATTACAGTAGCTCCTTTAAAGCTATCACTTGTGACCTGTCTGAAGCAAAGATCAAAAGTAAGAAATACAATATGAAATGAGGTTAACACTCTTCTAGTGTTGTGATCAAATATTCCTCCATGGTAACCTGGGATCAACACAAGAAGTTTCTCCTAGAGGAGATGTTAGTTGTATCTGTTACATTAAGCATTTATCTCAATATGCTCACATGCTACCAAGTATAATACTTTACAAAGACTGCTACCTCAACTATAGTGTTTACTTTGTAAGGGGTAGTAATCAACTTTGTCATCTGTAATTTTGAATCTTATCAGCTTAATTAATCAAACCTGGAACCTGGAGTCTTGTGCTCAAGAATGAGTGTGTGTGTCTTTTCTTCCAAGTCTCCTTCACTCAAGATGACAAGTGCTTTCTTCAACCTGTCTTTTGTACTAGGACAATATGCTATCTTGACAGAAGGTTGGGTTAGAGAATAAACTCTATGATCTCAACTTGAATCCATCTAATACCTTGACTTTACTTTTGACCAAAGGTTAGTATGATGGTCATAGCTTCAGCATGCAACCTAGATCAAAATAATGTCATAACAAATAGATGCATATCATAATAATCAAACCCGGGTTGCAATATTCCTCTGAAGTGTGTTGGATCTTGAGATCCTTATGGATCTATGGCAAGAAATCCCTTCTCCTGCAAATACCCTTTAAAGCTTAATAGTTTAAACATATGTGAGTACATACCTCTGATAGCATTTGCAGGTAGTGGCACCATCTAGTAGCAATGGTAATAATTACCAACTCTTAAGAATTTCAAGGGTGACTGCAACTGGTACTACAACTGATACTGAAACTGCAACTTATTCTGAAACTGCAACAACAACTACAACTTAGGGTTTTATGAGGAAACCCTAATTTTTCAAACTTCAAAATTTTAAATTCTGATCCAGTGGTTAGATGCGCTGAGCTAAGGCGAGTATGTTGGTACAGTCAGATTTCTGAAAATCCAAATTTTGCCCCCTCAAACTTGACCAGCGGATTTCTGGACTGGTGCTTCTGGTTTGCTGGTACTTCTGGTACTTCTGGCTTTCTGGTACTTCTGGTACTGGTGAAAACTAGTGATTCACTTTCCGGGAGATCTACCCACTAAAAAGGTGCGCTGAAGATGCCAAATTGTTCCTTGGGTTAGGGCACACTTTTCTAGATGGTTTTGAGGCTAAAAATCTTCTTCAATAAAAAGCCCTAATTTTCTTGTACGACAACAGTGACGTTTTTCCTTTTTCTTGTGAAAGAAGCTTGTGCAATGGGTTATTTCAAGACCTATGCTCTGATACCATGTTGATTTTTCATAAGCTAGGTTAGGTTAAGCATGTAGTTCATTTAATTTCATCATGTCTTAACCATAAACAAGAATGTTGCAGCAACCAAGATCACAAGAAGAAACACCATGCACAAGAACATAAGATATATCCTGGGAAACCCTTCTCAAACAAGGGAGAAAAACCCAGCCAAATCCTTTGCTATATTCTTCAAGAGAAAGACCTTTCACCACCAAGAATGACTTAGCACACAAGAGGGTGCTTAAGCCCTAGAAACCCTAGCGCTCAAGAGAGGTGGGCCACTTTTCCAAGTAGAAGTGTTTGCTGAAATTTCCAAACTCACAAGGAAGATATGATTCTACAATGGAGAATCCTCTCTTACTTATATTAGACTTGACCACTCAACAAAGGCGTCTATTGGCTCAACAAGGCCGACCTCTCTAAGTCATTATATAATTTATTATTATTATTATTATTATTATTATTATTATTATTATTATTATTATTATTGATATTAATATTAATATCAATATTAATTATCTTTTATATTTATTATTAAATACATTAAGGTGGGGCCGACATGTACCCTTTACATAATAACTAGGGTTACAGGTAGGTCTGGTTCTTGAACAATATATAGCAAAGGATCTGATACACCCACTAGTGCTCATCCACTAGGGGCACATCCATAGGGATGCCATGACTCTGATTCACTGCATTACACAGATGAACCAGGTCCTCACACATTCACCTGTGCTTGTCCACAGGCACGTCCACTCTACAGATCTGCTTTCCCACTGCCACCAACAGGAGAATCATCTGGAGTCTTCTCGTCAACTCTGCTGCTCAAAGGAGGCCATCACATCATCTTTATTTCTGTTCACATGATGATGTGCCCAACACTTTTGGGATTTTCCACGTTCACCTTGTGCTTAGCCACAAGCACGTCCTAACTCAACAGATCGCTTTTCATCCGGATAATCATCTGGAGTTCTTCTCACTCACGTCATGGAGGAGGCCATCTTTACATTCCTAGCTCTGTCCCAGGCTGGAACCACGAACCCTTCTTAGGGGCTTTCTCTCAGGTTTGTAAGCTGAGAGTAAGGCTTCACATAGCTGCTATATTCCACATCTCACAGGTTTGTAAGTTGGAGGATGTCTCCTATAGCTGCATTCATCAACAATATCAGAGTTCATGCAAGACAGTTATCTCTAGGTTGCTAAGTGTATGATAGAATTGTTAGCTTGTTGATTTTGTCATTAAAATTAACAGATTTGTATTGTGTTTTTTTTTTTACTTTTTGCTTCTAGATCTAGAGTAGGAGATCCAAGCAAAGTATTTTGCTTGGATAGATTTATGGTAGTATTACTATAGATCTTAGTGAAGTAGTTTCTTTTTGTTATGCAAAGTATTTTGTTGACATATTTGAATCTACTCACCTCCTTTCTTGTCTTGTAGCTTGATCTCATCTATTTGCAGATCACTAAGAGTTGGAGAAGGACAAATTTCAGATCTCGAAATTTGTCTCTTCACCCATTGAAACCCTCCTTATTTTTCTGTTTTCTTTCATACATTATTTCTCACATTATTTGGGTATATTTCTGTCATAGAATAGGTCATATATTATCTCTTATATGTTGGTTTTTGTACTAAAAATTTCTGGTTATTGCTAACAGAAATTTTTCCAAGTTTTATGGTTATTGTGCAACATTTCCAGCAAGTTTTACTTGTTGTTTTTCAGCAGATCTGAACCAGTAAAGGGGAGGTGCTGCCCATTTCGGGCCACAAAACATCAAGAAACGACCTCCCAAGTAAGGGTATTGAATACCCACTTCTCTTATCTGATTCTTTCATTGTAAGCAAGCCCAAAGAGAGTCTCTTGGGCTTGCATTTCTCAAAATAATTAAAATTTCTGGGTTTTTATTTTCTTTTTGCCTACAACTAGCAAAGAGTCTTGGCTTTGCCACCCATGCTAAATCATAAGGCTAGGACTTAGAATTAATTTTATGTTTTAAGCTTTCAATTATTTGCCCCACTTGTCCTTAAGACAAGGTTGAGAGGCTAGGTGTTTTATTTTCTTGCAAAGTTAATTATTTCGTTTCTTTTCACCCACTTGCACAAAATCGGTAGGCTAGTCCTCCTCCTTGTACCTTAGTTGTGGTTGCTAGTTTTATTTCATTTAATTTGTTTGCCCCACTTGTCCTTAAGACAACTTTGAGTGGCTAAGATCTCGTCATTTATTTTCAATGTTTATTTAGGAGCCAGATGTTATCCCCTAGTCTAGGGATAACTAAGGAGATTATTTCTCGAGGCCCACAGGTCCCAGACATGGAGTACCGAGAGCTATATTGACTTGAGCCTGGCCCTGGAGGGCCCATCCTTCTTCTTCAGCACCTCCATCCTGTCAACAGCAGCAGCATCCATCCCATCAGCCTGGTCCTAGAGCAGCAGTGGGTCTTGCTCCATGAGGTAATGAGTCTGGGTATCATGGTATGTGTCACTCTGATTCTCAAAACACTTGAATATGTGCATTTAATTCTCTTTTGCTTCATGACGTATGCTTGGACTTTATGCCTTTTGACTTGTCCATACTTGGGGAGGATGACAGAATGCCCTAGCAAGTTGGTTCCCTTAGGAGTGAGTTGCCACTGGGTGGATTCATTAAAGGCCATCGTCCATTCCCACCATACTTATCACTTTTCATCATTTTCCCTCTCATGTATCCCCTGCATTGGTTCGGGCATTGGGTTTGCCAAGCTAGCAAAGGGTTGTACCTTGCCTTGTGGAAAGAAGGGGCTAAAGACCCAGAGGGTAAAAGTAGCTGGCAAAAGATAAAATCCAAAAGATCAAAAAACCTTCAGATGCTTCACCCAGGGATCCCTGAGAAAGCAATAAAAGGCTTCTCAGCAAGAAAAAGGAGGGACCCATAAAGTAAATAAACTCAAGACCTAATTGGAGGATAGGGGGTCTCATCACGAGCCAACCTATTAGGTCCATGGGCATGTAGCGGTATGACACTACCATTCAGCTGGTCACCACACTAGGGTAGTGGTTCTTGGTAGCATAGCTAAGAGAAATGGGATCTCCTCACGAGCCAGCCTTCTCATCCCCGTGAAATGATTGTGGGTAACACTGTCACCATTGGTCACCACGCCAGGGCAGTGTCCCCCAGCTATTCTCTTGAAAGAAAAAGCAATAAGATAAAAAGTAAAAGGCATTGAATGGGCTTGGAAACATTTGCATCCATGACAAGGTGCAGCTCACCCTCTTCAGAGGCACCCACAGGTAAGCCCTACATTTCCTTGTCATCACTGCACCCATTGCCCAAACATCCCCATACCATCTCATGCACTTGCATGACCTAGATTGGTCTTCACTTGGAAACATCCCACATCTAAGGAGAATTAGCCCAATAGAACGTCATGAAACCCTCTCCAAACCTATCTTGTAGAATAGCATAACGTCTTTGAGCACTTGTCTAGGAAAGGGGGGTTTTATGCACATGTTTGGGTAACTTGATTATTAGATGTGATTGACATTGCTATGATCCCTGTGACTTATGAGCCCATGGAGGGCGTACTTGTTGTTGTTGCAGGACCATGCCCGATAGACAGGTACATATGGGGAGATGATTAGCTCGGACCTCCATAGAGATAAAATCCCACCAGATGGATGTTGAGACCCCAGCCAAGGGCAGACATATGTTGACGAATGCAGCTATGTGAGACATTCTCCAGGTTACAAACCCATGAGGTGTGGATCGTTGCAGCTATGTGAACCTTTCTCTCAGCTTACAAACCTGAGAGAAAGCCCTTAAGAAGGGTTCATGGTTCCTGCCTGGGACAGAGCTAGGAACATAGAGATGACCTCCATGACGTGAGTGAGAAGAACTCCAGATGATTATCTGGTGGAAAAGCGATATGTTGAGTTAGGACGTGCCTGTGGCTGAGCACAAGGTGAACGTGTGAAATCCCAAAAGTGTTGGGCACATAGTCATGAGAACAGAAATGAAGATGATGTGATAGCCTCCTCTGAGTAGCAGAGTTGACGAGAAGACTCCAGATGATTCTCCTGTCGATGGCAATGGGAAAGCAGATCTGTAGAGTGGACGTGCCTGTGGACGAGCACAGGTGAACGTGTGAAGATCCGGTTCATCTATGTAATGCAGTGAGCCAGAGATATGACATCCCTATGGATGAGCACTAGTAGGTGTATCAGATCCTTTGCTATATGTTGTTCAAGAGTCAGACCTACCTGTAACCCTAATTGTTATGTAAAGGGTACAGGTCGGCCCCACCTTAATGTGATTAATAATAAATGTAAAAGATAATTAATATTAATATTAATAATAATAAAAGATAATTAATATGGAAATTATTAATTATGTTTTGATTGATTGAGGTCGGCCCTATTGTGCCAATAGATACATCACTTGATATGACAAGTCTTATATAAATAAAGGTGAATCCCCATTGAGGAAACACACTTATCATTGTGTCATCTCATGATTTCAGAAGTTGTGGTCTGAAATTATGAGAATTGCAGCACCCTCTTGTGTGCTAGTTTTGGTGATGGTGTGGGAGGTCTTTCTCTTGAAGAATATAGCAAAGGATTTGGCTGGATTTTCTTCCCTTGTTGAGAAGGGTTTCCCAGGATACATCTTGTGTTCTTGTGCATGGATCTTCTTCTTGTGATCTTGGTTGTTGCAGTAGTTATGGTTGAAGTAATTGTTGACAAAAAAATTTAAATGGATTACATGAGCCATAGCTCACTAAAATCTAACAACATATACCAGAGGCTTGCACCGGAGAGAGAGGAGGACGTTCCACCAGAGACAGCTTGGCAAGCCTGGACCCAAGGGGGTCTTGCCCTCCCACCATGATGTTGGCCCTTGAAGGCCCTTGACGTCATCATTCAAAGCCTTAACGTCACCCAGTTGAGGTATCCATCTTGAGGACGGCTTTGGTTGGCACGTGTGGCAGTTCTAGAGGGGTTTTGAGCCCCAACGTTTCACTTGGAGGGCTAACGTTCCAGCAAGGAGGCTAACGTCACCCTAGGAGGGGCATGGCGTCACCCTAAAAAGCTAAAATTAGGGTTTTGTTTGACAAATTTGTGTAAAATTGGATTTTTCATGTAAACTGGCCATGTCAGCCTTTTTGACCTAATTTTGTAATTAAAGGTCATTTTGATTGTATAAATAAGGGATTTGGCCCTTGTATTTTTTCATCATTCTTTCACTCACACAAGTGAGGTCTGAAATTCGGTCTCTTTGAGGCTTATTGGCTGAAGTTAAGTGGTGCGCAACTCTTGGAGGAGGCTTATCTTGGTGTTTTTTGGCATTTTCTTGGTGGAAAGTCTTCAACTAGGCTATTTGCTAGATTATTCTTGGTGAATGTAAATGAATTTCTGCAATTCTTCTTTTCTCTGAATGGTTATAGTATATTTATTTTGCATTTTACTAAGATTATGAAATTGCTAGCTTAAAACCCTAGGAGATTAAGCACATGTTATTGTCCTTGTCTCAATAGCTTTTCACCTACTAGATTTTGCTAGAAAACCTATCCATTGAAGCATGTGCTAGAGCCCTACCATTGTAGCACTCTAGCATCATTTGCTTCATCAAGCTTTTATTTACATCAAGCTTGAGCTAAAGAAGAAGGAAAACCGCTAGGGACTAGGGTTACCTACTTCCTAGTAGTCGTTTTCCTTCTAGGGTTTGTTGAATGAGACCTTGGGTTACCAACACCTCAACCATCATCCTTCTTGTCCTTAGCTCACACATTATCATTTGATTCCTTCAAGATTGCTCCTGCAAAAAAAAGTGACTCCATTAGCCCTAAAGACAATGATCTAGCCCTTATACTTGATTGATTAATGAGAACAACCCTTAAATCTTATACCTCAAGCTATTTGCTAACATTTCCTAACCCTAGATTAGACTAATCTACTAACATTCTTGCTATTGTTACAAAAGTAAGCTACGGCCAATTATTACAACAGTAAAAGCTACTAAAAGCAATTGTTAAAGTTGATTTTTACATTGCCTCGTTAGCTTCTGACAAGTGCTAGTATATTGTTATTGTTAGATTGTCATTTTTGGTCATTTTGAAGCTTATTTAAGGCATTGGTTGTGAAGCCATCATTATATATACATTGTTGTTATCGAATTTATGTCTGCTTCATCGTGTATCAACTTATTGCTTTCATTGACAAGTCCAAGGTTTTATGAAGCACTAACATCAATTGTACTTGCAAAAATAGTGTTTTCTTGTTGCTTTGTTGTGGGCAGGTACACTTAACCATATCATTGCTTCATTTGTTAAAACTTTGGGACTTTCTGATCAATGTGACTTGTGAGAGGGGATAACTTTTCTTGATACTTCAACCTTTGCCTTCTCAAACCCCCAAGTCACCGGGGACGTCTCCCCTGGGCTTTCACCCCTAAATAGAAAGAGGTGTCTTGTTAAGGTGACAGTGATAGGACAACCTCCTGTTACGCCAATTTTCCCTCCTTTATCTTTTCCCTTTTGGACAAGTACAAATTGTGCGATAACACCTCTCATATAGGCTAGTTTCCTCCAACCTTTAACAAACTAAAATTAACTCCTAGATTTCACCTAATAACTCATATAGTAACTAGGGTCTACCCCCCTTGGCTTCCCTAGGAGTAAGCCTAGACGGAAGAAGTTCAAGTCAAGGTGACAGTGGGCTTGAACTTGGGGATTGTGCCTCCAAGGACACACTAAGTGGATTGAGACTTAGTCCACGTTTGCAAGTGTGTATTAGGACGGCAACAAGTTCCAAATTAATTCACAATTCAAACTGAATCAGAAACGGGTGAATGACCCAAACTAGCCAATTCTGCTACTAGAGAGACAATAAGAAGATACAATGATCCATTATGATATTTGTGCTTCACTTGTAATGGTACTAAATTGTCCATCCACATCACTCTAATGCGCCTCAACACCATAGGTGATTTATTTTTGGTTGCGCCATCCTTAGATGTTGTGAGTTGAGTGTCCACAAACCATTCCAAAGAGGGATCAATATCCTCCAAGACAATGGGATCTACATCAAGTATTGTGTTCAGAAATTAATTGCGCCTCATCCAAAGGTGTACTACACAAAGACAAGATCATTCAATTGTTGTTGTTCAAAATAGTTTCTCTTCTTCATGTGAATATGCTCAAACAAAGCAATTGTGCTCACACTCAGGAGTCAGAAGTGCCACGAGTTTGACTCAGGATCCAAATTGCAAACATTTTCATTTGAGGGCATTGGCTACCAAATGAATACAACCAATTCACTATGATAAATCACAAGAGTCAAAGACAAAGTTAGAAAATTCAAGAAATTAGTTTGTAACTTCAACTAGAAATTTTCAATGACTAGAACATTGAATAATTGAACTTAAAAAATTTGGAATTGTTTACCTAGTTGGTCCTGATCTCTTGCATGAACTACTACTTTTTTGTCAAAGGTACCTCTGCTTTGACTGAAAGTATTGGTCTACTTATGTATTTCTCCTTGGACTTTCTATGCATGTGTATAATCCACCTTTGACCTCCCCAATTGACTCTACTCCAAAGTTGGACGTGTAATGGTACCTTGGATTCAGGAAATACCTAGCTGTGTGTATAGACCAATGGAGTTGGGTTTTCCATCTGTTACCAATGATCTTCTAAATAGGTAGATACTTTGTTTTGTTATCATTGTTTGTTTCCCTTATTTGTTCTTTGGCCTAATCCTATTAAATTTTCACTATGCTAGGCTCAAGCATGAGATTTATTTCAATTTTAGCATTTACTTGAACCATAGACAAATGCAGCTACAACATTCATAATTGTTGCAATAACCAAGATAACAAGAAGAAATACCATGCACAAGAACACAAGAAATATTCTTGGAAACCCTTCTCAACAAGGGAAGAAAACCCAGCAATCCTTTGCTATATTTTCAAGAGAAAGACCTCCCACACCATAGACCTAGCACACAAAAGGGTGCTCTCCAAAACCAAGAAGCTAGCGCCCAAGAGAGGTGCGCACTTCAGCCCTAGAATGTGTACTTGCTGAAATTTCCAAAATCACATGTGTCTTGTGTGTTTCCTCAATGGAGAAATCACCTTTATTTATACTAGACTGGACACATCAAAAGTGGTGTCTATTGGCACAACAGAGCCGACCTCAATAACTCATAATATAACTAATAATTACTATATTAATTATCTTTTACATTAATTATCTTTCACTTTATGGTGGGGCCGACCTATACCCTTTACATCACAATTAGGGTTACCGGTAAATCTTACTCTTAGACAATATAGCAAGGGATCTCACACACCCACTAGTGCTCAGCCACTAGGGGTACGTCCACCTATGCTCAGCCACAGGGACATCTTATTCAACAAATCTCTATCTCACTGAGTCTCACAGGAGAATCATCTGGAAGCAAGGGATCTCACACACCCACTAGTGCTCAGCCACTAGGGGCACAACCACCTATGCTCAGCCACAGGTACGTCCTACTCAACAGATCTCTATCTCACTAAGTCTCACAGGAGAATCATCTAGAGTACCACATCAGCTCAACTCTCTACACAGAGGAGAACGATACACCCATCACATGGGCACCTTCACCCCTCACAGGGGTACACATCGTTTCATCTCAAACGACACACCCATCTCATGGGCATCCTCACCCCACAAGGGCACACACATTGATACACCCATCTCATGGGCATCCTCACCCCATACAGGGGCACACAGCGTTTTATCTCAGTCTCAGAGAGGAACGACACACCCATCTCATGGGCTCTCTCACAGGCCGACTCACTCAGTCTGTGTCCTGGAGGATGTCTCATGAAGCTGTAATCATCAACAAATCCATGTCCTCATCAATATAACCCGCGGCCAATATATCCCCATCCACCATGCGCAACACTTTAACAAGGGGCTCGACAACTTTGACAATCTCTACTACTTTAGACCAAAAGTTGGTATCAAAAAATTTCCCACAGATGTCCTGCCCATTATCATTGCTGCTCCAATGAGATCTAGTCCACTCATCTGAAGAAAACATCTTCCTCAAGTTATTTTTCTAGGAAATGAGAGATTGCAATGTGAGGAAGGTAATGGCAGGCCTCACAAGCTCCCTGCCCCATGTGTTTTTCCTCATCAGGTTCAATACCCATGTGTGGCCATAGATGTATTTGGTTTTTTACTTAGTTTGGTAAGCAGCTCCAATAGAATGATTCCAAAAAACTCTACCCGCTGTTACACTAGAAGGATGTTTTGTCTCCAATTCTCAATGCTCATTGGACTTCTTCCAACCCAGACAAAAGGGGGATTCAGAGATTGCACAGTGTATGGTCCATTCATCTCTCTTTCAAGTTACATGTCTTTTCTTGATTGGTAGTCTATCAGGGGCTTAGTGAAAAGCAGGCTCATGGATGGGCTGTGTTTATCTTGTGGCAAACCAGAGAATGAAACATATAGTTTGGAACTACAACTTTGCTAGGGCCTGTTGTCAACATGTTCAAGATCAGCACTCAGCCTTATTTCAGGGAAAGGTGCAATGGAGGGATACACTTTTTAGAGACTCCAGATACCTCGTGCTTTTTGCTTTCTCAGGAACCTGGCATTGCCTCAAAGTCAGTGTTTTATTCACTATCTGGGAAATAAGGTGCAAGTATGTTTTTGCAAATGAGGTCAGTTCATTATAGTACTTTTGTTGTAACTGGCAGGATGACCTATGCATGCAACTGTTAGCTAAAGGTTTTTCGTTGATTAAGGATGCTTAAAAACTAGATGCTACAGCTTATTCTGATTTTATTCTGTTTTTGTAGTGTTGAGGAAGAGGATATGGTTCACCATTGTACATACCTCTCTGTTTTTTATCTTTTTTTGTACAAACACCTATGCTAATATAAGACACATTTCTCAAAAAAAAAGACATCAGAACATTTTCAAAACAATATATATTACATTATAAAAATTGTTTTCAATCACAAGCTCCATATTATGAAAAATGGATTATAAGTAATTCAGATCATTTACTACAATATTTATTCTTATAAATTATATACCTTCCTAAAACCATTGTAAGAATATTTCTTTGGAAAATGCATTCTCATACTATATGCATTTCAAGTGTAAAGTATGCTCACAGATGAGGAGTTCCAAGTGTCAAAAGAAGAGAAACTCGATCCACCCCAAACTCTGCCAAATACACACGAGCGAGCCAACCTCCTGCTGAATGACCAATTAAGGATATTTTTCGACCTAGAACATTCCAACTATTTCACTATTAGCTAAAAAAGGAAACAATAAATAAATTTTCCACTATTGTGAACAACATAAGTGACACAAGTACAAAAATTGGAACTGCTAATTTGGTTTCTTAAATGCCAAGCTATGAACCCCTTTGGATTCCCAAGGTATAAACTACTTGCAATTAGTAATCACCATGCCATTACCATAGCTTCATAATATCAATGGAACATTTACTAGCATCAGAATCATAGCCATACCTCCCACTACAATCAAATACATTACAGAAAAACATAAATGGCTTGGGAAACTCGAATTGGGAAAACTCCAACTCAAAGTGGCTTGCTCGGCTCTTATTATAATCAGGGTGAAATTTACAGATTACAAAGGGCTCAATTAGAACTTCTACTACTGCATTGGAACTTCAATGACTACAGAGTGAATCCTATGCCATGCTCCAGTCGATCTTCCAAACAGCCTTTTGCTTCAAGTCAGTCAAGACGAATCTTTTCTTTTCTTCCCTCTTTCTCAGCAGAACTACAGGCACTCTAGTCTTCTGGTGGGTATCTTCTCTCTGCAACACGTTTGTCGAAATAAACCACTTCACCTTCAGGAATTGTACCGAAATCTCAAAGAAACAACAACCAAACGAACCCCTCTTTCTTCCTTGATGGCTCCTTATATAGATTTCCCTCTTCTGGTAGGCAGAAGGCCAAACAACAATCAGGAAACAGTTATGGAGAATCTAGAGATGGTAACTGTCTTTACCCAGGTGGAGTCAACATGGAGGCTGAGGTAACTCCCTTTTGGCAAGTGGTTTCATCCATATGGCTACTATGCATCATCTAGGTAGTCAAACTTCCTCTGTTGGTCACGTTCTCACTCGACTAGCATTACATTGGTTAGTCAGTTGATCGAGCATATGAATGATATGTCACCTCCTCCATGCATTCAAACTGTGGCTTATCCTCCTCCAAGTTTGCTCAAGTTGCCAGCTTCTCCTTGTAGGCGTTATTGACTCAAAGTTCATTTCTCACTGCCTACATGTATCTGTGGACGAAACTCAGAAGTCAACTTACCCTTGTCCCTTATTCCTTTACAAAGTTCTATGAGTCAGTCTACATCTCCAGGAACATCTACTTGATTAGTTCGATAAGAATAGTTGACTTCACTTGCTTGGAGAGCCAACTTGACTTCGCATCCCTAGCAGGAAGATTTCATCTCCTTAGAACAGCATGTGTTCTTTAAATAAACAGCACATACCCTGTCAACTTCATGCTCGTAGCTAGTCGGTTTCATSGTCTGCTGCATTAGTATTCTACCCTGGTTGATTTTTGAGCCCTCAGTTTCTCAACAAGCGAAGCCATTTCTATCTGTTGATGATCCATTTTAGATCATTGCTCCTCTTGAATCAGCATTTTCACTGGCAAGAAAAGTAGGTTCTCTTGCTGTTTTTCAAAAACACAACAGATTTCAAATTCATGATCAGCCTGTATATCAACTCAAGTAAGATGGTATCTCCTTCACGCATTGACGATTCAAATCTGGAACAATTGCTTAGGAAAATCAATCATTCAAGCTCTAAACTTTGTTCCTCTTCTTCATCATGAGCATAATCATCATTTGAATCATCTAAATCATGACTAGATGTAGAGTCTCCTCTAAGATTAGAAAATATTCCCGCTTCTGAATAACCCTTGGAATATGGCCCCTGTCCAAGCATCAGTGCATCTTCGACCTTCCTCTTTACACCGTCCATTCTTCTCTTAAATAAGTTTCTTTGAAAGATATAAAAGGCTTTGTGAAAGTCCTTAAAGCAGTAGTAAACCTTACATTTGTTTTCCTTTGCCCCCTCAATAATGGTTGTAAATTTTAAGAGTAAATATGTGGTCTCGGCCACTACAGTTCCTTCTGAAACTTGCTTGATGTTTAGCTCAGAGTTTCTTGATCCTTACCCACTTAGAGATACAATCATGCAATGTTGTGGCAAAGAGCTTGTCCAATATGTGTCCAATCATGATGATCTGATAATTGTGTGGCTCATTCTCATCCCTAGTTCTCAAGACAGAGAGATCTGCAATAACGGAGAAGTCATGTGACCATGTGTGTAAAAGTTAGGGTACTTATTTTGGTCAATTACCAAAGCCTTGGTCCTCCAAATATGCTTAAGTAAGCCACTTGATTTAATCTGTACTGTAGTGGATTGAGGTTGGCCCTGTCCAGTATTGTTCTATGGCATACTTCCGCACTTAAGTTGACCTACTTTTCTTACATAAATGTCCTTTCTTTTCTGTGAATGTAGACTGTTCTTCAGCACATTTAGGATCCACAATGCTAGTTCTTTTCTTACAGTAGTTTTCCTGATCAGAATTGCCACATGTTTCGACTCATCTGCCTCGTAAATCGCTACTTCTATTAATCCCCATTGGATATTTCTTGTGGAGAGGTTTAATGTTGGGAATACAAATGTGATAAGTCATAAGTATTTTTATGAAGAAAATAATTATGGTTGCACAAATTAAGTATCTAATATTAGGACTTTAGGGATTAGTTGAATTCCCAGTTGAAGCACACAGGACATAAGTATTGTACCTGACTAGGGAGGGTGGTGCTCTTATTCCTATAAAGGATCCCTTCTCTATAGGGAAATCGTTGTTGTACATGTATAATGTCGTATACATGATGTAGTGCTTTTCCAGTCATTCCCATGTGCTCACTGTTCTATGTTAGGACTAGGGAATAAAGGCATGTTTTCCATTGAGCATTTATCCCTTGGACGGATTGTTTGTTGTCCAAAGTCCCTAGAAATTATTCTTGGGAAAGGTACTTAATTTTTAACTTCTCTATTGCAGAAAGAAATGTACTGTTGGTCCTCATTAAGCATTTCTTTAAAGTTGAAATCATGCCTGTGATTTATTTGTTCAAAATGACAATTTCAGAAGATTTGTAGACTTACCATTAGCTAGAAGACTTGCTTCAGAAACTGCCTTTTCAATTCTTTCAAGATACCTTTGAATCAAGAATAATTTGCAATCAGATATATACTGGCCAATTACTACAACACGGGATTATAAATGTTGATTTCTATAATTCTCAAGAAAATAGCAACTACAGAAGGTAAGAGCCAATAAGATAAACTATCAAAATTACAGAGAGAAATGTGAAGTGCATACCAGTCAAGGACTGGTCTTGGGCGAAGTGTTCCTTTCCAGTAATTTCCATCTAATAGACCAGCTCCATTTCGCAACCAATCAGGTCGAGAAACTTTGGCAACAACAGAACTAACACCTCTTGCTTCCAAAGAAGATGCCAACTGCTGATAGTCCCTGGAATTGTTACCCAAGCCCTGCAAAACACGGGTCCATCATTTCAAGAAAGAACTAAGAAATTAATCACTCTTTCTTAAAAACCACTATGATAGCCATTTGCCAGATCCTTTGCAATGTTTTACCTACGTATTTGTACTTATTCAGCATTGCATTATACAATGATAAACTTTGATGAATCAGTGTCTACAGTATCTACTGAATGTTTTGTTTCGATCTAGCACTATACTTTGATCTACTTGAATAATAGTTGCCCTAATCCACCCATCACAACCAAGGAATTCCCCGGAATACTTGCTTGTCCACTGAGCCTACCTAGGCACTGAGATCAGATATAGCCTTCCCCATAGATGAGGGGAGCTTACACTATTCAAACAATGCTAGACTTGGTTATCACACACACATACTTACTCCAGTGGACATGCATCCATGCTAATACTACAAATGTAGATCCATCTTAACCCCGGATCTATCAAGCGCCGAGAGGGATCAAATCTCTAGAAGTGCAAACCTTTTTTAGAGTGCAGAAATTTGAAGGACGGTTTGCACTTCCAGGGATTTGATCCCTCTCGACGCTAGATATATCCAAGGTTAAGATGGATTTACACTAGTATTATTTCATTTTTTTCATGTTATTGTTTTATATAATATATATTTTTTGTTTATTATGAAGATATTAAGCTCACATTAATGTTATTATTTTAATATTTTATTGTTAATATTTTAAAAAAAAATTATTTACCAACCTATGCCATGTCAGTGTTACGCTACACTACACATCTCCCTCGCACGAATGCACCTCTCAGTACAATGACCATTACTCCCTCTTTGCTGTGCTTGTGTTTCAAGCAACGAATTCCAGAACCATTTCCGGCAAGCTGGAAACCCTTTTCCAGATTTGAAATTTTTCCAGTCACTGAAACCTTTTTTGGAAACTACTCAGTGCCAAGTGGTATCTAGAAATTGCTCAGCTGTTTCCAAAAACATCTGTGGCAATCCGCCCAAGCATTTCATGAAATAGCCAGCCGTTTTTAGCATTTTTTAACTAAAGCTCCAAAACGGGAAGGAAAAATGTCTCTACACTAACCCTAAAAGTGCCCTCTAGCACTAACATGTAAAATAAAAGTCATTTGAAATTAAAAGAAACCCTCTTATGAGCTCTGATTTTTCAAAAGAGAGTAGCAGACCAGCAGCAAAAAGAAAAGCACTATAACAAGGTTTTTTAAGCAGATTTTGCTTGAACAATTTTGTTCCCATTTCCAGAAACCATTTCTTAGTGTGTCCCCGTTTCATGTGTTTCCTACGTAGACTACCTCAAAGTTTCCAATACTTTTGCATACTTGTCGTACCCATTTCTGGAATCCTGATTCCTGTTATTTACAATTCCCCGTTTCCATTACTTGAGGAAACATGAGTCTCAAGAGTGGAAAAGTGGTCCTTAACATATCTGATGCACTAGATGAATACAAAAATGAACTCGAAAGTTGAAGGACGTGAAACCTAAAGAACCAAACCCAGATGTTCATGTCTTGGGTTTTATCACTCTCGGAAGATCATTTAAAGGCACTTTTGTGGAGGAGGAGTTTATTACAAAGTATAGTTTGAGTTCTATGGCTCTTAGTGCTTCTAAACCTAATTGTGGTCCTGCTTTTGAAACTTATCACCAGATTTGGTCCGACTTAGAGGATGTCAAGTTGGATGATTTAGATGGTGCAGAGTACAATGAAGAGCAACTATGAACCTTTGGGCTGAAGTCCTTTGCTCAAACTTTGTAGCTTTAACATTTGGGCCTGTAACTTGAATATGTTTACTTTTATACAGTAGTATGCTATATATGTTGTTTCCTAAGCTTACGGAAGCTATAAGTGAGCGGTAGCGCACTTGGTTAAAAACCCAACCTACAGATTCTAGTGTGAGTCACAATGGATTATGAACCAATAAACAGTGGTGTTTACTATGTCCATGTTTATTATCATATCGCATTGCTTGTTCCATGATTGATCTACTGATTATGTTTGTGATTCTATTACTATGATTTTTATGAACTCTGAATAGCTCTTATGGTTTATATCCATATATTTGGTTCCTCCAGAATCTAAATTTTGTTTCAATAAATCATTGACAGACTCAGCTAATTTGCTTAAAAGGGTAGTTAAATAAGGGTTCAAAATAAAACGAACCATTTGGCCTACCTGTTAGCCTTTCAGAACTGTTTGGTCAGCTTTTCTACACCTTCTTCTTTGGGAAAAAATAAAGGCTCTACTCATTCTTCTCCAATACCTATTGCGAATTTGCAAGAGCTCCATGCATATTTAGATTCTCAATTCTAATCTATACTTACAGCTCTTCATTCTAGTCTATACGGTTCTCATTTATAAAATGACTTGAAATCTAAAAGGTGTGTAGAACATTGAACTCAACTGGCAGAATTACAGCAGGCCGATAGCTTCCTAAATTCTTGGCAGTCACTTCTGTTCCAACTGAATCAGACATGCATTTGCATTGCCTTCCGTCTAGAAGTATTCTTCTGTTAGTGCCCTTAAATTCAATGGGTGATTTTTGTGGAAGGGGAAATGGCCGCATGGAAATCAGAGATGTTGTTGCTATGGCCATCCCAATTCGAAATTTAGCGCATGCTCTGTTTTTGGTAACAGGTTCTATTTTCATATTTAAAGCAATACATTTGTGCCAAGTGGCAAAAGCCACACCCCTTCTTTCTGGGTTGGCCTAATGCACATAACGCTTGGATTGTGTGATGTACTCTTTATTTTTCAGAGAAGATTTTGTCAGTCCCTGCCGTGCGGAGAATCATGGAGACTATTGTTTCCGTTTTTCGAATTAATTTTAGTCCGTGCAAAAAATCAAACACAAAAACATAACCGTGTATAATATTTTAATATATACATATATATAATAAAAATTTATTTCTTAATTCTATTTTCTATTGTTTTGATTCGTTAAAAAATTAGGTTTTATGATGATGATGATGATGATGGTCAGCACTAAGATCAATATTGGTTTATCCGGCCTTAAGAAAGGTAAGAGATTACTTGAATTTTTTTAAAATGTTATTGAGATGTTCGAAAAGCATTAGGAGAAGTTTTCCAAGATCATTATAGTTTTGATGACTTAGAAGGTTAGAAAGGTCAGTATAATATTTTGAAATTGAGATCTAATTTGGGTGTACGCGGGGCACTCTAGGAGAAAGTGTTTTTCATCTTCAACTCTTTGAATGTCACAAAGGTGAGAGATTCTTTCATGCCATAATGTTGTTTTAAAAAAATTATTTTCATTTAAAAATTAAAAATGGTAGAGGTCTAGAGTATTAATAATGGTTTCTTTTGTTAGTGGTGGAGCGGGAGGGCTAATTTATGGTCCTGAAGGAAATTAGGAATTTTTTTATGCGTGAGCGCTTGGAATTGCAACAGATAATCAAGCAGAGGCTTATGCTATATTACAAGGACTTTCCATCGTCATAAGCTTGAGAATAAGAGATTTGGTGGTTTTTTGAGATTCAAGGATCGTCATAAAGGCATTAGCCCTCAAGAACCCTCGAAAGATTTCAAGCTAGCTTTGATTGTCTCCAAAGTCACAAAGTTTTCAAAGAAACTGGCCAAAAGCTCCTTTTATCACATCTTGAGAGAGAACAATGAGGAGGAAAATGGTTTGGCTAATGGAGCAACTAGTCTACCACAAGGAACACTTAAGAAAAATGAGGCTCTAAGTTTTTCGATCATACCTTAAGACCACCCCTTCCAATTTTTACATGGCTATGGCAACTATAGGATTTGAGGCTAGCATTAAAGCTAGGCAGGGGTCAAGCATGCAGACTATAACTCCAAGTATCGTTCTCACATGTTGCTTCATGAATTCATCTTGGGATTGGATTTATTATTCACCCCATGTCCTCTGCTCCATTATGTAAGGTGGGGCTAATCCATGTGTGGTCTGGTGCGAGTTAATTGTTAGTTGGACAATTAATGGATTATAGGGCTTTGTTGATCACTGTAACCGCGCCTTCTCTTAGATGGTAGCTCTTTGTTTTCAGTGTTCAGTGTTGAGGGTAAGTTTTTATCCCATCTGGTATTTCTTTTCATGGACAAACATAGTGATCATCCTCTCTCAGTGTCTTTCAAGAATATGTGTTTGGTCTTGGTTAGCTAGGAGGTATTTTCTATGGTTTTGTATTCGATGAGAGAGGTTTTGGAATATCTTGCTATGCAACATTTTTTCCCTTTCGTATTATCATCCCATGAGGGTGCTCTGGTTGCGTTCTAGTTTCGATTCTCTAGTGTGGCGCCTTTCTCTAGGAAAGGTCCAACTCTTTTGGCTTTGTTTACCCCGTGGGGAATTTTTTCTGTGGATATCTGGGCTTTCCTCTTTGCTTTATTTTTCTACTCCGGTTCTATGGAGAGGTGTTGGTTGATCCCATATGGTTTGGCTTTGGCACCTTGCTCCATTCCAACCCTCCTCTACTTTGTCAAGAGGGTCTCTGGCTTTACTTTAGTCCTTTTGATTCTCTCAATTTTTAGCTTAATACAGTGGAAACCTTTTGGAAATAGGTATATTATGGATCCTCAAAATCTCATAGATGTTTGCAAGGTTTTGAGGCATCGTGAAGAATCTCTATCCAATAATGATTTGTCTATCAAAACCCTTTTTATAATCATTTATAACATGGAAAGAAAACAACATGAGTAGTATGACAAGATTATGGGCATTCTTGGAGAATACGAAGAAAAACTTTTCGAAATAGAAATGCAGTGTTACAAGATAAAATGCTCTATTCAATGTGAAAGTGACACATATACTTTTGAGTTGCAGTTTCAAGACAATATGCAGGTTAGACAAGGGATAAAGTCAAGGAAAAAGAATATGGACAACAACCTAAGGAACCAATAGATCTCAACCAACATTCTACTCCTCCATAATCAAATCAACAACAATAAATCAACTCAATGTTTTGTAAATCCATATATATATATATATAGAGAGAGAGAGAGAGAGAGAGAGAGAGAGAGAATCTCTCTTATGGGCAATATAACTTGTAAAGCCAGAATCTTTGTATCTAATATAAAATCGGGAAGGAAAATCTTAGAGGATAAGAAAGGTCTGATGATATTGCTAATAGAATTTTTTGAAACAACAAACAAGTCTTTTTTGTAACTTTTTTCCATTTTGCCACTTTTAATACAAATTCTCCAGTCTTGGTTAAAAAAAACAATGGTTTCTTTTCTTAAATTGTAATCTGGGAAGTATTTGGTTTTATGTATGGAATTAAGGTTCATTGCTACTAATCAACACAAGACATCCATTGAAGGTAGCTTAAACAATGACCACAACGGATATTAACTTTCATGTGGATATTATTTAGGCTAAAAATACATTTTGATCTTAGAGAAAGATCCAATATTGTTTTTGATTGACTAAGAGCTTGTCTTCCTCGAACTTAAGGAAACAAGTTAACAACAAAAAATCCAAAGGCCTCCCGTATGAGTGAAAGTCTACCCCCTTGCGAACCACTAGTGGGTTATTTTAGGTGGTGTGGTTTTCCTTAAATAACAATGATGAGTCAACCCACATTCATGGATAACAACCAATGATTACTATCCTCATTGTCAGTGGATCATTGAGTTATGATAGGTTTTTCCACCTTCAATTAAAAAACAAAATCAATGCACTCTCTCCTTATTCTCTTGCAAATGCAAAATGGTTCAGTTGCTACAAAAATCAATTTCTCGTTCGTGAGCAAGCTCGTGATTTGATTCTGGACAAACTTGGTCTTCAACATATGGTTCCCTAGTAGAGCATTCATGGTCACATCCGAATACCAACCCTTATCGATGCGTTGAAGGTCCTAATGCCTCTATAACATTAATCCCAATATATCATAGCTTCATAGAGAGATATGTTGGAACACATATTTACCAAGCCATCTGAATGAACCATGACCATGTCAAAATGTGAAGCCTATGGAAACACATCATCTGCCAAGGTGCCCATCCAAATAGTTGGCATGCTCTCCCCCTTAAAGATCTTGGAACACTTGTGATCCTCAAGATGGTACTATATTATGTGACTTAAGGTCTTCCTCTTTATTGTGTGACAAGAAAACTTCCATATATGCCATTGGGTATATCTTTTTGTTTGATAATTTCAATGCATGTTTGTGTGTGTGTGTGTGTGTGTGTTTGTTTATAAATTTATTATCAATCCTTATTTTTTAATTTGTAATTATTTATAAAATTGATGTAAATATAATTTATTTTTATAATTATTTATAAAATTTATGTAATTATAAATAATACTTTTTATTATGATGATGAAATTTTATTTTATAATAATATTATGCTTTGTAATCACTTTTACGAGTACAATTTTTATTCCTTCTCCTTCTCCTTATAAGTATTTTAATATCTAACAAGTGTTGATCCATCTTAACTCCGGATTTATTGGAGAAGAATTTGGTCAATTGTATGAGCTTCCTTCTAAAGGTATGAGATGGCCCGCCATTGAGTGCTTGCGAGGGATATTTTCCCTTTTAGCAAAGTTGAAGTTCGCAACCCCCCCCCCTCCCCCAAGTCAAGAAATATGCTCTAATACGAATATGAGTCGTAATCGAAAGCTTATGGTGAAACAATTCACCATCGCGGATCTTAATGCGGAATATTATGAATTGTAAAAAGAAAGCTAAAATAACCTATTGTGTATAAACAATGATTGTTGGCATTTGGAAGGGGTTCACCACTTCCCCAACCTACCCGATCATATTTATATATAGATTACGGAGTAGCAACCATTCCCTCTCTTGTTAGTGTGTGTGTGTGTGTTCAACCTAGAATGATGTAGGCTCGTCTCTACTAGAAGAATGACCTTTTAGTTTGAGTGTGATATATATTGGCCCAATCCTCATGTGGTTGGGGGAGAGGGGTGTTATGGGATGTGATATATATATCTACTACTAAAGTTGTGTATCTTTTTTTGCAACCTCTGGTTTCTTTGTACTATTCACTTGTGGTTGAGAATATTCTTTTATCCTTGTTCATGTATGGTTTTATGAATTCCCTACTAGATCAATGTTATTAAAACCATTATGAATCGTTTGAACTGGTCGGTTTCACTGGTTTTGGGGAAAATCTGGTCGGATCGACTCTCCAGAATCGTTTTTGGCCGGTTTGGTACTATTATCGCACAGTTTGTAGCTAGATCAAGAAAGGCTAGAGGATAAAGGCCAAATTGGCGTAACAGGAACCTTCCCCACCCAATGTCACCTCAATGGGGAGGTTCTTTTTATTTAGGGAGGTTAGCCCAAGGGAGACGTCCCTGGCAACCTAGGGTTTTGAAGAGGCTAAAGTATAAGAATCAAGGCAAAGTTTCCTCCTCACAGGTTACCACCCGAGGTCAAAAAATCCGGCTAATCAACCAATAAATGAAGTGTATGCCCAACTGAAAACACCTGCTCGGAACAAGACAAGAACAATACAATGTATATATATGCAGGCTATAACTCAAAGGGTTAGTACTTCATGTGATTATCCGGCAATTCATATGTAAGCAATGAGACAATAGATATCAATGACTTCAACGTTTTGTCAATATAGCAATGTAAGAATATCAATTCACCAATAGCTATTGAGATGATGCAGCAAACAACATATCCAAGCAACCATTTACTCAATAAATGCCCTTAATCATCATCTAGTTGCTTATTATCAACATTTGTTGCGTCAAGATGAGATAATCAACTGTGACGTCAACCTAATTAGGGTTAGTTTTTTAGTTAGGGTTTCAAGAATTAAAGTTTTGAGAGTTTGTTTTGGACACTATGACCTCAAGGTTGTGTGCCTAAGATCAGTGCCTAAGGGTGTATGGAGTCAATAAAGGAGAGGACACAAAATTGAAGAGGTAACAGGCTAAAGACAAGAGGGAAGAGTTCTAGAGTGTTGCAATGGCAGGGCCCTAGAATCAAAACCCTAGGGAAAGAGGCTCACTCCAGTATTGCTTAAGCAAGGCCTCATGCTCTTTCCTCCTTCTTTAGGTCAAACTTGGCAAACGGATAGCATAAGAAGAGGGTTAAAACAAGAGGATTTAATGAGGGAGAGTGTTGTAAAGACAAGGTTCTATCACTAAAACCCTAGAAGATGGATGGCGCTATATGTAGATAACTTAGGCCTAGGACGTCACCCTCCTTTTAACCTTTAAAATCAAAAACTAGCTTAAGGGAAGAAGTTAGATTAGTGTAGCAAAGGCTAGGCTCTATCTTCCACCTTCAATGGCTGAATATTTCTCTCTAAGGGGACATATGACAAGGACCTACTTGTGTGCTTGTCACCTAGGGTTTTAAGATCAACAAATTTATAAGTTAATGCAAGAATGCTAACCTACAACCATTCAATCAAGAAGTTTTGCAAGAAAAACACTTACATATCATGAAGAAAAGCATGTGCAAACCCTAGTTGTAAACCTTCCTCAAGAGAAATGCCAAAATATGCCAAGAAAAGCCTCTCATCAACAAGTGCACCTCACTTCTAAAGACCAAATACCCAATAAGGGCGCAAAAATCAGACCTCACAAGTGTGAGTTGTTGTGTTATGTTCAAATGAGGGAAAAACATCCTCAATTTATAGCATCTCATGACCTTTAATTTAAAATTAGGTCATTAAAAATAGTCGACAAGGCTAATAACCAAAATCATAATGTTTTTACTTTAACTGCTAAGTAAAAGACATAAATGAGCAAAAGGTGGGACGTGAAGCCCCTCTGAGGGAGACGTTGGCCCCTTTTGGGGCTAATCCGGCATCCAGAAGTCAGACATTAGCCCTTTTAGGGCTCCTCCAAGCTGCCACATGTGCCAGCCATCCTATCCAACTACCACATGCTCAAGGTGACGTCCAAGCCTCCTGGGTGACATCCTGTCCATCAAAAGGAAAATGTCCCATCTGAAGTGGGTTAACCCCCCTAGGCTGGGCTCAACCAAAGTGTCCTGGGTGGAACGTCCTTCTTCTTCTCATGTGCAAAGGCTCATCAAACCACTGTACTGTCTCTACCCCTGATGGGGTCCTAGCAACCATCTGATGGGCTCTTCAGCCCCATGGAGGTCCGAACTAATCATCTCCCCATGTGTACCGGTCCAACTGGTACCTATCCATCGGGCATGGTCCTGCACATCAAAAACTTTGCCCTCCATGGGCTCATTAGTCATAGGGATCATAGCAATGTCAATCATATTTCATCATCAATTTTATCAAATACATGCATAAAACCCCTGATACATCATCCAGTAGCTCAAAGACATTACAGTGACCTACTATACAAAGCCGAAGAAAAAGACAAAATACTCTATTGGGCCAGCATCCACAGGAGAAGGAAAGTTTCCAGAGGATATCATCCAAGCCATGTAATACGAGGTGATGTGGTCAAGGGATGTCCAGACATACGGGTAGAGTGAAAGACAGGAGTGATATTACATGTGGATGCCTTTGCAGAAGGTGAGTTGTACCCGTCATGGATGCAATTCTTTCCAAGCACTTATTGCCTTTATTCTTTCTTTTCTTTATTTCTTTTTCTTATTTATTTCAAGGTCTAACTACAGGACACTGCCTTGGCATGGTGACCAGAGCTGACAGTGTTACCCACGAGCACTTTCACAGAGATGATAAGGCTGGCTCGTGATGAGACCCCCTTTCCCTTGGCCATGCAACCAAAGGTCACTGCCCTGGCGTGGTAACCAGATAATGGTAATGTCATACTGCTAGGTACCCATGAACATAATGGACTGGCTCGTGATGAGACCCCCCATCCTCTTGGCTAGGTCTTGTTTTGTTATTTTTCTTTGGGTCCCTCTTGTTTCTTTCTAAGAGGCTTTTTATTGCTTTCTCGGGGATCCCTAGGTGAGGCATCTCTAGGTTTCATTCTTTATGGCTTTTATCTTTTACCAGCTGCTTTAACCTTCTAGGCCTTTAGCCCCTTCTTCCCACGAGATAAGGTGTAACCCCACAAACAGATCATCCTAATGTTCGGACTAGGGGAATGGGGCAGATGAGCGGAAGATAAGATGTAAGAGTGATGATATGATGGGAGCGGACGATGGCCCTTCAAAATCCCCCAGTGAAAAAACAAAACCTATGGGTACAAGCTTGCTAGGGTACCCTGTCAATCCCCCCAACCATGGTCAAGTGGGTTAATGTAAGATCCAAGCAGTCGTCAGAAATAAAAGGAATTTGATGCATATATCTAAAGGTTATAATGATCAAATACAACACATACCATGATACCTGGACCAATTACCTCATGGAGCAAGAGTCTTCTCTGATACAAGTCCAAACCGAAGGTGATGGGTGTTGTTGCTACTAATAGGACAACTCTGATGAAAAAGAAGAAAGATGGGCCCTCCAGGGCCATGCTTAGGTCAATCCTGCTCTAGGTACTCCATGTCTGGGACCTGTGGGCCTCGAGACATGATCTCCTAGTTATCCCTAGAAAACGGGGATAACAGATACCGAACTGGCCGATTTGATATAACTCTGAACGACACAACATGGACCCACAATTTTCAAATTACAAAAAATAATAAGAATTTAAGAGAAGGGGGGGGGCTATTACCTAACCCTAGGGCCTACTCAAACCGGGTAATTAATTTTCATTTTCATCATTTTACTTAAATTTTTAACATTACCATTAATTGTTTCAGGATGTTTGAGAGTGCTTCCAACCTCATTGGACTTTATATAAAGTAGAATTTTAGGCCCCATTCAAAATTCAACAGACTTAACAATTTTCAGGATTTCAAGATTGACAGGATTGCAATGTTTCCATTGGATTCTATCTTGTATGAGGGTATGGAACTGGCATTTAATCAAGAGCACCAAGCCCTCTATGTACCTTGATGTTGGTGGCATTGATCGTTGAACTCTTCTGTCATAAGCCTAGTAAAAATGTACCCTTCACTCAAGTAAAATCATTTATTGGGCATGTTAATCTTTTTATATCTTATTTTAATGCTTATAGGGTGCAATTGATGATCATGATCCTAATATAGGTAATGATTTTGATGATATTTAGTTATTTGTTGTAGCATGATTTTTTTTGGACTCTAGAGGGGCATTTAGAGCCTCTTTGTTGATGTATTTTTGTTTAGAGATGGATTGCACTCGGTACTATTTTGGTTATATGCACTCTTACTTGCTATATAAATGAGAAACTTTGCATATTTGTGTATAAATAGTTTGGATTCATATGGATGCACGTGAATATATATGTTTTTTTTCAAAATTTGAATATTTTGTGTAGTTTTTAGTCGACCCCTCATCCTTCCCTGGCCTCCATAAAATCTATCGTAAACTCCTTCATCACAAAAAGCGAGCGTTCCTCTCCCAAAGGAGTCATGAACTTTGCACAACACTCTGCCACTCCTCGAAAGCCTTATGGCATGCCCTTTTTCCTAGACATTGTTCCATCTCACCCGACCTAGACCCCCAAGCCATGTTCTCCCACACAACCTCCCTTTATGACATTCCTGAGAAACCTCCCACACATATCAATGACCCTCCTCCTTCGTGCCACTTTTTCTCTAAGAGAGACATCGAGAGAGAATCCAGAGCTATGAGCACTAACAAAGCAACAAATGAAGAAGGCATCCAGGCCAAATTCCTTATGCATGACATTTGATCCCTTGATTCACATATTGCTGATTTTTTTAACCACGTGGTATGGTTAGGGTTCTCTCACTCTTGGACAAGGCACATCATTCACCCATTTCACAAATCGAGGAATAGTTCTGATTCAAACAGTTACAGGAATATCATAGGACATATATTCTCCAAACTCTATGCCACAATTTTGCATCTATGACTTTCTGATGATTTGGGGAGTCATCATCTCAGAGCTAAGGGACATGTCAATTTTTGCTCGGATTACCAGATGATCGATCACATATTTACCCTTTGAGCCATTATTGGGGAGGCCCATCATTTCTCTTTGAAGGTTTATTGTTGTTTTGTATACTTTCGAAAAGATTTTGACACGGTGTTGTGGGAGGCTTCGTGAAATCAACATATATGAGACCCTCCTAGCAGCCATCATGAGATTGTATGAGTCAGTTTTGGGATGTATCATGATGGCTCACAACCTCTCTGACTTCATTCAGAGTGCCATTGGGTAAGCAAAGATGCCCCCTCGTGTCAACTCTTTTTGGGATCTATATTGATGAGCTTGAGTCTTTCCACGACAACAACATCCAGGAAGGAGATGGTTGTCTTCTTCAACGGGCGTTGATCTCCCTGCTCTTTTTTGTTGATGATCTAATCTTGTTGGCCTCTACTCCTGAGGTCCTAAAGAGGCAGATTGATTACCTCGCTAGTTTTTATGGCCTCTAATAGTTGACTATCAACCTGGATAAAATCAAGGTCATGATCTTCAATGCATCAAAGCACCCTCTCACAAACTTACATTTCTACTTCCAGTGCGAAGAGATTGAGATCAACACAAATTACACCTACTTGGGGTCCAGTTCACAGGGCTTCATTTTGGTATGCGACAATCCCTCCAACCTTGGCTCAACAAAGGGTATGGGTCCCTCTCCCTTATCGAGAGACAATTCTTTCAAAGTCAATTTTAGGATATCTCATCCAAACTCTACCTCATGAAGATGATTATCAAACCCACAATACTTAATGGCTCAGATATCTTGGGATCGAGCTTGATACAAACATATTGGACTTGGTTGGAGTTTAGACTCTACTTCTTAGGCGCATCATCAGATGCAAACGTACAACTCCACAGTCCATTATTCAGGCAGAGTTCAATGTCCAACCATTTTTCCTTGAGATTATCTTTCTCTTTATCTCCTTCTTTCATAGAGTCAAATCTTTCAGGGAATCTTCTACCTGGAGAGAGCAATACCCTTATCTTGCACTTTTCTCCTCAGAGGCCCTTGCCTCGGATCACTCTACAGGTCGTGCACAAGGTTGGTTCCCAAAGGTGTCCCAACTTCTCCAGTCGATGACCATCTTCCTAGAGTGCCTCCCCTCCTTTAGGTACTTCTTAGATGCATCGGTCTATCTCTTGTCACCTAGATAGATAATGAATCGAGACATTAGATATGACATATACATATTATATATTCAGGTCACCTGGACATCACCCCGACGATTCTGGGCTCGAAGATGTCTTTCTACTTAGAGCACTTTTTGGAGTTGTGGGATGGTATCATTGCCCGCCCCTCGTACACGTATAGACATTGGATGCATTCACTCAGGATCCCTCTAGGAAAAATCTAGGTTGGTTCTCATCGACTTCAAGCGGAGACTGATCACCATATCCCACGTTCTGACGGGGTCTTCCAAATGTGTCACCTATAAGAGCCATAGATAGAGATGCACCTCATTTTTTGATGCCTTGTATACGATGAGATCATAGGACATTACTACTGCCTCTATAGGGAATCATGGGGATCCCTCTACTTTCTTTCAATATCAGGATCAAAGATGCCTAGCTCTTTTCATTAGGGATATTTTTAGTCATAGATCCTAGCTCTTACATGGCCCCTTCACCCCGGGCGGACCAGGAAGATCACCTCATAATTTCATGCCCTTCCCTCAAATCGAAGCAACAAATGATAGTCTACGTTCTAGAGTAATTTACACCGTAGAGTGGTGACACCTCGGGTCTCCTCTCAGCCTCCCTTGTTGGAGATAGTGATAGAGGGTTCAACTCCAGATGGATTCAGAGCAAGGAACCTCTCGCTCATTGAATTTCCTCCTAGTCCCAACGAAGCAGTCATAGATCTATTCATAGTTTATTTCCTTCTTTGGATTGTAGGAGAACTGAGCTTCCTCGCTCCTACATCCCCCCAAGGGTCATACAGCTAGATCCCCCTATGGTACTCGAGGATTTCGACAACAAGCCAGTGCGACCGTCGTTTCCCCCTCGCCATCGATCATCATATCCCGAATACTTTGACCTCATTAAATTAATCTTCAAAGATCTCTCTTTCCCCTTCTTGGCTAGTATCGAGTTGTCCAACTCCTACCTTGGACACTCTCACTTTGTATCACCGTACCTATGATATTGTTATATATTTGGTTTTAACTAGACCCAATGCTTAACCTTGTCAGATATTTACCTAGATTGTACTTTTAGTTTTCTTATATTTTTCTCTAATTATATGGGAGTTGGTTTTTCACTCCCACATTGTAATCACATTGGATGTATCCTTTAGTCATGTTATCGACCAAACTAGCAACCTCATTAAGATCTATTCATAGTTTATTTCCTTCAACTTCAGATGGTAGGAGAACCGAGCTTCCTCGCTCCTACATCCCCCAAGGGTCATACAGTTGGATCCCCGTATGGTACTTGAGTATTTCGACAACGAGCCAGTGCGGTCGTCATCACCCCCCACGCCATCGATCATCATATCCAAGAGACCTTGACCTCTCTGGCTTAATCTTTAGATATCTCTCTTTCCCCTTCTTGGCTAGTGTCGAGTTGTCCAACTCCTACCTTGGACACTCTCACTTTGTATCACCACACCTATGATACTGTTATATACACTTTATTTTTTATTTTTGGTTTTAGCTAGACCCAGTGCTTAGCCTTGTCGAATATTTACCTAGATTGTACTTTTAGTTTTCTTATATTTTTCTCTCATTATATGGGAGTTGTTTTTGCACTTCCACATTGTAGTCGCACAGGATGTATCCTTTAGTCATGTTACCGACCAAACTAGCAACCTTGTCAAGGTCTCTTGAGGCGCTAAGGAAGTATCATGTAGGATAAGTGCCCAATGTCACCGTGGCACAAGTCCTTCCCTATTCAAGTCCAAATTCTACACTAAAGGACTTTGGGAAGCTTCCCTAACACAATAACTTCACACGAAAATTAATAGACAACTTCCTAAATGTGATATAGAGGTGAAGGTAGGAGTTAACTATTTAAGCTAATTGATCTAGAATGATAAATAACCAACAAAAATAATGCAGACCAACAAAATAAAACCAATCAAGATTCGTAAGATAAAGCAAAGGTAGGAGTTAACTATTTAAGCTAACTGATATGGAATGATAAATAACCAACAAAAATAATGCAGACTAGCAAAATTAGACCACTCAAGATTCGTAAGATCGGGGAATCATGGGTAATGCACTAGTTTGGTGATGATCCCAA
Organism: Picea engelmannii; assembly: GCA_009831015.1. Taxonomy (NCBI): domain Eukaryota; kingdom Viridiplantae; phylum Streptophyta; class Pinopsida; order Pinales; family Pinaceae; genus Picea; species Picea engelmannii. The sequence continues at coordinate 129,814 of ML809455.1, read as the reverse complement.
GGATAATGTGCATTAGTTGGTGATGATCCCAATGTTGCAAGGTGATAATCCCAATGTAGCATCTAGACCCCACTTAACTGATCAAACTGAAGTGAAAACTGAAGAGAATATTCTCCCTAGAGGAATATTCTTCCTAAAATACAGGAGACTGAATAATGACTAATAAAGTAGGAAAAATAAATCCTAGGTGTGTGTGAAGTAACTCCAACACCCCCCCCTGAACATCACTATGGTGAAAATAAAGAATGGGTCCCGAAAACGAGGCCATGTTAGGTATCCAAATACAAAAGATACACTGAAATAAAGCGAGGAAAGAGGGAAAACCTCATGGGACCCCCCCCCCCCAAGGTACAATGTATGTAAAAAGAATCACTGACAGTTGCCAAACAACTATGTCCTTCACTCCAAGATGACTACACAGAGAATGGAACTTCTGCTCAGTGAATGTCTTGGTGAAGATGTATGCAGTCTGTTCTGTTGAAGGATAGAACTACAGGTCGATGATTCCCTCATGTACTAAGTCCCAGATGTAGTGCATGTGGATCTTGATGTGCTTTGTCCGCTGCCGTTGAACTGGATCTCTGCAGAACTTCAGAGTTCTTTGGTTGTCACACCAGATGACGATCGGCCGATGAAACTGGATGCCCAACTCAGTGAGGAAATGTTGTAGCCACATAGCTTGAATGGTTATGTTAACTACCCCTTTGTACTCTTTCTCGACTGAAGATAAAGCAATAGCAGCTTGCTTCTTGCTCGACCAACAGATAGGCTTGGATCCAAGACTAAGTGAGTAACCATATGTGGACTTGCGATCAATGTTATCGCCAACCAGTCAAAATCAGTGAACCCAATGAGGTCCAATGTAGAGTCTACTGCATAATGAATCCCAAAGATGATGGTGCCCTGTGTGTATCGAAGGATATGCTTTGCATCCTTCTAATGTAGCTCATGTGATTCTTGCATGAACCTAGAAACTACACCAACGACATAGGAGAGGTCTGTTCTAGAGTGTGTGAGATACAACAAGCTCCCCACTAGCTGTCTGTACAGTGTGTTGTTAGCCAGTGGAGTGTCCCCGCCATCCTCAAGTTTGACTCCTAATAGGAAAGGAGTCGGAGCAGACTTGCAGTCTGTCATGTGAAATCTCTCATGGAGATCTCGTGCATACTTGGCCTGAGACAGTTTGATGTCGAATGCATCCTCACTGATCTCAAGTCCAAGGAAGAAGTGTAGTGGACCCATGTCCATCATCAAAAACCTGTCATGAAGAATCCTCTTGACTGCAAGAATCATTGAAGTCGAGCAACCGGTGATCAACAAATCATCGACATACAGAACTAAAAGTAGAAGTGAATCCGCCGTCCTGAGATGCATACATTCAGGTCTGATTTACAACGTACAAAGTTCTGCGACAACGGGTAGGATTCCATCTTGGCATACCATGCCCTCAGAGCCTGTTTGAGGCCATAAAGTGACTTCTTCAGTCGACAAACCAAAGACGAGTCTTGCATAAATCCCTAGGGTTGCTCCATGTAGATCTCCTCGGAGAGATCACCATGAAGAAATGCATTCTTCATGTTCATCTGATGGACTTCCCATCCCTTGGCTGCCACAATGGAAAGTGCCAATCGTATGGAATCCATCTTCGCTACTGGAGCGAAGGTCTCATCATAGTCAATACCACGAACTTGCTGAAAGCCTTTGGCGACAAGCCTGGATTTGTATCTGCTAATTTGTCCATCCGCTGCACTCTTGGTCCTGTAGACCCATCTGCATCTGACAAGTTTCCTCCTAGAAGGAAGGGGAACCATATCCCAAGTCTGGTTCTCGAGGAGGGAGTTCTACTCCTCCTGCATGACAGATTCCCAAAAGGGATTTCTAGCAGCCTCGCCATAAGACTGTGGATCTGAAGACTGAACCAAGAAAAGATGCCTGGAAGGCAATGGTTCAGTGGTGGCGAGTGCAACAATAGGCTCCTCAAAATCAGATCGAGTTGTCCTAGTATCAGTTGGATCACCTACGAGATCCCTTGCATCCTAAAGAGTAGTTTGTGCCCATTTGGGCCTCTGCTCTGGCTCTGAAACTGCATCTGGATGCTCTGACTCTGCATTTGACTGTACTGACTCTAAATCTTAATCTGAATCCTCTGAGTCCTCGGAATCAGAACTCTCGTCTAAAGAAGAGTCGACATGTGCAAGCTCATCATCTCAAATAGGTGGAAGAGTGAAGGTGTATGCATGCGGCTGTTGAGGTACATGCAAGACACTTTCCTCGATTTGGACACTACGCTCAATGATGAGCCGGTCCGAGGAAAGATCAATAAGACTATATCCCTTCACATCATCGGGGTATCCAACAAAAATTCACTCAGTGCTCTGTGGATCAAGTGCCTTCCTCTTTTTAGAGGGAATACGGGTGCATGCACGAGAACCAAAAATGTGAAAGTGGATCACTTCCGGTTTTAGACCGCTCCAAGCCTCGTAGGGGGTCTTATCCTTGACAGATCTATGGGGATATTTGTTTTGTATGTATGTTGCACAGTTAAGTGCTTCGGGCCATAGTCTATGTGGTAGTGACTTTGCAAGCAACATGCAAGATGCCATCTCCTTTAGAGATCTGTTTTTCCGCTCAACAACTTTGTTTTGATGTGGAGTGTAGGGAACTGTATGCTGCAACTGAATCCCTATCTCATGGCAAAGATTATGGATCTCATGATTTACATATTCTCCCCCATTATCAGTTCGGAGGACTTTGATCTTCTTTCCAGACTGTGTCTCAAGCAAAGATTTGAAATCTTTGAGGTGTTGAAAGACCTTAGATTTTTGCCTGAGAAAGTAGATCCATGTAAAACGTGAGAAATCGTCAACAAAAATGAGAACAAACCTCGCTTTGTTGATCGATGGATGCAGAAAAGGACTCATGAAGTCACTGTGGATCAGATCTAAAGGTGGGGAAGCTCGCTGAGACTTTCCCTTGTCGAATTTCTCTTGAGGGTGTTTTCCGAGAACACATCCCTCACATACTCCCTTGGAGAAATGGATGTATGGTAGACCATCAACTAATCTATGCTTGCTAAGCTGTTGCATGTATCTGAAATTCAAATGTCCAAACCTTTCGTGCCATATCCCACTACTTTCATCAGCATCAGTAAGCTGTAAAGCATAATCAGGTTCAATGAATTCAGAAAATGTATACAATCTAGACTGATAATTTACCTCACTAGTTGCAAACCTGGAGTTGGTTTGCATGTCGTAGATGTCCACGACATTTGTGTGAATACGACTCTTTCGGGTGCCGAAATTCATCATCTGATACACGGAGAGAAGGCTAACAGAAAGCTTGGGAGCATGCAACACATTCTCGAAACTTCCATTGGTGAGTTGAATCCTTCCTTTGCCAGTGACTTCGACAGAAGAGTTGTCCCCCATCAAAATTGAAGGACCTTTGCATGCATCCAAAGAATAATATACTACTTATGAGGCATCCATGTGATGTGATGCTCCTGAATCGACGATCCAAGCATCGAGAGAGGAGTTGATGGCAATCAAGGCATGGCTAGAATTGCCTTTCTTGGAATTCAAATCTTCTGGCTTCTTCTTCTTTGCACCCTCGGGGATGCGATCTCCAAGGTTTTTTTGTTGAAGTATCTGATACATCAGATCTATTTGTTTTTGTATGCATGCGGATTCCAAATGGAATCCTTTGCGACAGTATGTGCATTTCTCTCCTTTTCTCCTTTGGATCCAGAGGCATCGGTGAAGGGTTTTGTGTACCCTTCCTTCGTATGTGCATGAGCTTTCCAGTTATCTTTATCTTTATATTTCTAATATTTCTGGTTGCCATCATGCACAGTAAGTGCATGCGCCCTTGGGCCTTAGATTGCACCCATGTTGATGAGCTTGGTTTGCTCTTGTGTCAAAGATTCGATAAAGTCCTCAAGAGAAGGCATCTTCCAGGTGGCTCTAGAGGCGAATATGACAGTATGGAATGTAGATACGAATACAGAAAATTCAGAACCAAGCTTGGAGAGAATGGTGAGAACCATTTGTTTCTCCTCCGCCGATTTATCAACCCCGCAAGCTTTGAGTTGCGACAGTAAATCCTTGAATTTTGTAATGAAATCTTGGATATTGTCGAAGCTTTTTGGATCCAATGTGACCAGCTCCACCTCCAGCATGTGTCCCCTCATCTCATCATGTTTTCCAAAGAGCCCTTCCAATAATTTCCAAGCTTCATTGGGAGTCTTACAGGAAGATATGTGAAAAAGTAGATCGGGAGAGATAAGACTGCAAATTGTTCCGAGTGCCTCATCCATGCGATTTAAGTACTTGGATTTTTCTATGGTTGATGTCGGTTCTATATCTGTATTGATGGTTGACCTATACAACCCTTTGGATCAGAGATGTATGGCTATTTTCTCCTTCCATCCAAAATAGTTGTTTGGTGTAAGAATGAATTCTTTTTGGAATTCCATCTTTCCATTGTCTTCAATCTTTTGTACCCGCAAAAAAATTTGGTGTAGCTTTTGCTTAACAGTCTGTCGGATCTGATACCATGTAAATGTGTTGAAACTGCACATAATAAATCTAGCTAAACAATAATACACACATTTGAAGAGAGAATTGGAGAAAGAAGAAGAAGGAGAGAAAGAATGGAAGAATTCTCATTAACCATTTTGAATAATGAATAATTTACACATGATATACTCTGTATAACTCAATGAGTTCGCCTTGAGGTGAACCAATGTGCCATAGTGGTGGTCTAGAGTGATCTGGACACACACCAGCAGTTACGAGAGTGAACTTCCATCTATTCTAGTCTCTCAGGCAGTTACGGGAGTGAACTGCCACCTAGTTGAGTTAACTAGTCAACTATTCTTCAGTTAACTGATTGAACAAAGAGTAGTGAGGATTTAACTCCGGGAATCAAGGCTAATGCACCACTCTGGTGATGATACCAAGGCAAGGTAGAATTAGCATGGTGATGATCCCAATGTTGCATGGTGATGATCCCAATGCAACATCTAAACTCAACTCAACTAGTCAAACTGAAGTGTCAACCGAAAGAGAATATTCTCTGGGTGGAATATTCTCCCCTAAAATATAGGAGACTGGATAATGACTAATTATGAATAATAAACAAGGAATAATCTTAGGAAAAAGAAATCCTAAGTGTGTGTGAAGTAACTCCAACACTGGGAGCACAAATATACGACAAAATATTAGAAGATCTGCGAAAACTTCTTGGCTCCTCTGTACGAGTTTATATTTTGCACACCGACCTTGTGCATGACCAACAAGGTGATAGTTGTTGTGAAAAGGATAGGAGATTGGTATCTTATGGAGCATGGAACTTATATCAGAGTGTATGAAGCCACAAAATCCCCCCATCTCTTCCCTTTGTTTGTACCAAACAAACTAGTACTCTAGGGGGTAGCCTATCAGATAGTAATCCATGGAGTACGAGGAATGTTATATCGAGGCAAGAAGGAAATATGGCCCCCACTTCCTCTATATGTTGGAATCTACTCATTCTCAAACACCAAGCAAGCATAAGACAAATTTAACACCTTACTCTCGTACCATTTTGGAGAGGAGAGGTTCAGGAGACACGGCCTGAAAGGAGTCGCAAAAGACCATTTCAATAAGATAGGTTTTCCTTGAGAATACACGATAGATGTTTGGGAGGAAGAGGAGGTACATCGAAATGCAAGAACTTACGATGAGGTCACCTTCAAGAGATGGGGAAGGCATGTAGGTAGGATCGCAGATGAAGAGAAAGCACGTGCAGAAGCCAGAAAGAAAGTGAAAGAAGAAGCAATAGGAAGGATGTCTCTCGTTTATGCACATTTAGGATTGATAGAGAAGAAGAAACACCATCTGAAAAAAGGAGAAAGTCCAAAAGAAAAAGAATGACATCACGGAGAAGAAGAGGAAGATCATTGAAGAAGCCAAAGCCAAGGATAAAGCATAAAATGAAGCAAAGGCAGTTTCCTAGAAAGAAGCAAAGAAAAAGGCAACAACAGAAAAGGAAACAACAACAACGGAAAAGGTAGCAGCAACAACAACAAAGAAAGAAGTTGCAGATAAAGAAACAGAGGAAGAGCGAAGGAAGAAAGATGAAGAGGCTAAGAACTAGGAGACAGTCTCAATGGACACTAATATTCCCGAGATATCAATAGTCGATGTCAGTGGACTAAATTAGTGAAATGGTATTTCATTCAGACCAAATTATGTACCCGGCCTCTGAAAGTTTGTATATGACAAAGCATCAGGCCGAATTATACAAGAATAAGAAAAGAGGGTACCGGTAGGAGGGGGAAACCTAATTTTAGTCATTACACAAACTCCCATAACTGAGCATGTCAACAAAGATTCTGTAGCCATAGTCTCAGCTAGATCCGGTTTTTAGAACACCACAGAGCATAATGTATGAAATATGCATCAGAAAAAATATAATAAATCAAGCAAGGATTAAGGAACTCGAGGAGAAACTTCAATAGGAAAAGGTCGACGAAGGCAACCTTCAAAGTTTCAAGACAAATGCAAGGAAAGTTAGAACTGAACTAGAGAAGGCCTTAATTGACATGGACACACAGTTGCGCATGTTTCAGGAATTAGTTTTTATTATTGTGGAACAACATCAAACAGTGCAAACCAAGCTTGCACAATTCAACACTATCCAAGAAGGGATGAACAACATAGATATGTGGATCGTAGAAAACCTGGATGCACTAGCAGAGCTCTACCGCCCCTCTACTAGAGAAAGAAAGACCAACATCTATGCACTTGACCATTTCCAACACTTAGGACAAAAGGCAGGCAATGAGACTACCAACTTGATGACAATTTTATCACACATACACAAAGCAACACAAGAACTACTCAAGTTGTGTTGATTGCCCCAAATAGAAGAGCTTGGAAAAAACCTTGTAATCGAGGAACTAGTCGACAAGATACAGGATAACACCAGTCATAGACGAGGAGTCACCAAGGCAGCCACTTCAGTGACAACGAATCTCATAGAACAACACCTCATCCAACCAACAAAGCTCCATCCCATGGTTAAGGCATTCATGAAAACATTGTTGAAAGATATGCAAACCCTCGATGACAATGCGACAATGCACACGACCACCATTGAAGAACTTTCATATCATAGACTCTTTTCTTTGTATGATCAGTCGGAAATTTGGGTAATTTACCTTAGGGACAAGAATACATAAAAAGATAAAATAGCATATTCGAAATCACTTTTATTTTCTCCCAATTTTGTCTTTTCTTGATTGCTCTCAATTTTGTCCTTTGTACACTTGTCATCAAGAAGAGGGAGACAAACAATTTTGTAATAGCTTCTTTAAAAGAATACAAAGAGTCACAAAATAGTTAGGAAAATAAGTATAAATAGGAGAAGAGGCCCATTTTGAGGGGGCTCTTCAAGCATTGTATAAACTCAAGAACTATTTCAAGGACAAATATTGTGGATTAATATTGAGAAGTCCTTAGGGCCAGTTTTCTAAAGGGAGAAGAACTTGTGTGGGGGGCTGATTTTTCTTTGAAATTCTTCAAGTAGAATGCATGTCGATCACATGGAGTGTAAGAACAATGTTTGTTGACTGACTAATCTGATGCATTCAATGTTATATTACCACATTTTTATTCTTTCTAATATTTTCAAGCCATGAGCTTATGAGTTGTAAATGTATGCAGCAATATAATTTTGGCTTTTCTAGTTATATGTATGTTATGTATGTATGTTCATGTTTCTAACTTTTCACCTTCATTTCAACTACCTATGTGAGGTTTCTGACAAAGTTTAGTTTCATTTACATCTCATTCAGTTACTATAGTTTGCTCCTAGCTAGGATAGGATAGGATAGATTAGAAATAGATTAGATTTATTTACATACATAGTCTTCATCTACATCTTTGCATTTCATAACCACCCACTCTCATCTTCATAACTAGCAATGGCAGTGTGGCCAAATTTTGGATGGGTCTTCTAAACCAAACAATGTATAGTCTTATTGATATAGTGCACCAGGGAGAACCCCTTACTCTTGTCAGGTGAATGTTGCCTCGTCAACACTATCATAAAGAGCCTTGAATGGGCTCATTTTCAATTATTTCTGATAACCATTGTTATAGGCAAACTCTACCAGGGGTAGATATTCCTCCCATTGTTTGGGTTGATGCATGACATCCATCCTCAAAATGTCTTCCAACACTCGATTTACTCTTTTTGTATGACCATCGGTTTGAGGATGGTATGTCGTGTTGAATGTTAGTTGCGTTCCTAAGCCTGCAAACAAACTTTTCGAGAAATTCGAAGTGAACTTCGCATCTCTGACTGAAATTATGTTCTTGGGAAAACCATGCAATATTAAAACCTCTTTCATAAAAATATCAACATATATAGCTTTAAAAGTAGATATAATGGGAATAAAGTGAGTTTCCTTGCTCAACTTATCCACCACTACCATGATTGCATCATGTTGTCTAACTATTTTTGGAAAACTGGTAATAAAATCCATGGATATTGTCTCCCATTTCCTATTTGGAATTTGCAATGGTTGCAATAGTCCTGTAGGTTTTTTGTGTTCAACCTTAACTTGTTGACACTCCAAACACTTGGTAATATACTCAACAATGTCTTACTTCATTCTTGGCCAGTCACATACGCCTTATTGTTTTTATCATTTATGATAACAAGCATGACCTACATAAGGTCTCTGATGAAACTCATTCATGATAAGGTGCTTCAGCTCTGTTGAATCAGGCACATACAATCTGTTTTTATACAACATTAGATCATCTATTGCAAGATGATATCCCTCATACTTTTTTCTCGTTGGGTTCTTGCTGCAAACCTTCTCTTACTAGATTGAAAAACTTGTCTTTTCGCAAGAGAGTTTTGATTCTTTGTTTAAAGTTAGACTCACCTACACTTGTTGTTGCTAAGTGTATTGTCTACATATTTCGGTTGAGTGTATCTTCCACTCGATAATTAGCACCATCCACTTGGATTGTCTAGCATTTAACCGTGGTTGATCAAACAAATATTTTAGACGACAATGATCTGTCATCAAGACAAATCTTCTTCCAAGCAAATAATTCCTTGACATCTTCAGTGCATGCACAATCGCTACAAGTTCCAAATCATGGGTGACATATTGTTGGTCATGATCATTTATTTTCCTTGACTCATAATAGATCATGTGTCCTTCTTGCATAAGAAATCCACTGAGTCCTTTGCAAACATCAATTCAAACCAAGAAATCCATCTTGGGGTCTGCAATATTCAAAACATGGGCGTTGGTCAAAAGATGCTTTAGTTGTTGAAAGTTGGCTTCACACTCTATTGACCATAAAAAATTATTCCCTTTTCTCTGTAATGAAGTAATGGGATGACCAATCTTTGAGAATATCTTAATAAGCCTTCTATAATATCCAACTAATCCCATAAATGACCTTATCTTAGTTGCATTATGAGGGGTAGGCCAATCCATGATTGCCTTGATCTTCTCGTGATCTACTACAACTCCCTATGTTGAGATTGTGTGGCCCAAATATTAGATCTCCTTCTGAAAGAAATCACACTTTCTATATTTGGCATATAGGTGGTGATCTCTCATGACCTGTAACACCATCCTAAAATTCCCTTCATGCTCTTCACTGGTCTTAGAATACACTATAATATCATCAACAAATACAATAATGAATTTATATATATACTGCTAAGAAAAATATTCATTAAGCACATGAAGGTAGCTGGTGTGTTAGTAAGCCCAAATGGCACTACCACAAACTCATAGTGTCCATACCTCTTTCTAAAAGTTGTCTTGTGGACATCCTTACCGTTAATCTTGACTTGGTGATATCCAGATCTCAAGTCAATCTTAGAAAATACTGTGGCTCCTTTCAACTGATAAAAAATATCATCAATCATGGGAAATGGATACTTGTTCTTGATGGCCATCTTGTTCAATTGTCGTTAATCAATACACAACCATAATGTACCATCCTTCTTATTTACAAATAGTGCAGGTGCTCCCCATGGGGATATATTACACATTATCCATCATTTTCTTCAATTACACGTTTAACTCTATTAGCTCTGGCATACTCATTCTGTAGGGTACTTTCGAAGCTAGCATTGTTCTAGGTATAATATCTATTGAAAAATTGATATCTCTCTTAGGAGGAAGTCCAGGTACCCCCTCTGGGAATACATCTTTAAATTCCCACAACATTGGGTGATCCTCAACCTTCAGCTCCTTACTCTTTATTGTGTTGAGCATGTGTATTGCATACAAGGGACACCCTTTGCGATTAAATTTCTTAAGTTGCAGTGTTTCTATCTACCTAACTGAGACTGGCTTTTGAATGCCTTGCAACACCCTCGTATCATATTTTKCATATTCACACTSTAATGTCTTGTCATAAYAGTTCARTTTTGCCTTATGGACAACCAACCAMTCCATGCCTAATAGCACATCAAATGATTCTAGGGGTAGGATATTCAAGGTTTCCTGAGTGTTCAATCCASTCATTTCAAATGGACAAKCCTCTATTACCTATGCMACTCTTCTCTTATTCTTTGTGGCTAAYTGAACYAACTATGCCTTTGAAAGTTTMTTTCTCTATAATGCACATGATTCGACAATTTGAGGTGAAAAATAACTAAGATTAGAACAAGGGTCAATCAAAATAGAAATTTGTTTCTTGGAAATTATACCTTCCATCTCCACCACAGAAGCTTGGTGGTCTGTTTGTTGGTTCTAACAACTGCATGTATCCTCGGCACACTCCTGGTCACATCATTGACCATAGTAGTCTCTTGAACATGATAAATTATTTTTCTTTGATGTTGTCTTTGAGGAAAATCTCTTAATAGATATGCCTCTCCACAACCCCAACACTGTAGAGGTCCCTTCTTTGGCTCCTCTACTCTTTTTCTTTCCTGCTCTGCTGGCCTATTTCCACTATGAGATGGAATTTTTTTTGGTGTACACTCCTGCTTGGATTACCGAACTGTGCACCTTTCTTGGAATTCTTGTATTGGGATGACTTAAATCCCTTCTTTTGAAATATGGTTTTATCCATCCTTTCTCTTCCAATCCTTAAGAGGCTCCTACCTATTCTTGGATTGGTCATAACAACACTTATCCTTTCTAATGGTATCCTCCAAGGTATTAGGCTCGTCAAATTCAATCCTATCCTGATAGGACTATGGAAATCCACTGAGGAAATGATGTATCATTGCCTTCTCATCCTTGATGTAAGGGACATACCTCAACAACTCTAAGAATCTCTTGGCATAAACGTCCATGGTAAGTTGCCCCAACTTATGTTTATGGAACTCTTTAATCTTGTCATCAAAGTATTCCTCTGATAGATATGCCTTTCTGAAATACTTCTCAAATTGCTTCCAGGTCATCTTGCTTTCCTTCAATCCCTTAACTTCCTTGAGTTCCTCCCACCATATGGAACCTCCTCCATTTAGATTGAAGATGGTTATATTTTCTTTTGTATTTTCCGAGTGATTGTGTACTAAAAAAATACTTTCTCAGCCCCATCAACCAAGCCTCAATTTATTCTCCTTTCTTGATTTCTCCATCAAAGGTAGGTGACTTATCCTTCTTGAATTATTCTGTCAGAGAACTTTGTGATTGTCTCTTTTTAATCTTCTTCTTGGGAACATTAGACCCAATATAATTGTTGGTGACTTTCTCTGTATTGATCTTTCCACTAGATGACTCTGCGAAAATACTCCCACTAGCTCTACTTTTATTAGCATATTGATGCCTTTTCTTGGAAGAACTTCTTCCTACATTGCTTGGGTCAATTCATGCTTCTGGTCTACATTAGTAATGCATTGAACTCTTCTTGTTCAGCATGAGCTCTCATGAGCCTCTCATTTTCTGCTTTCATACTTCTGACAATGGCTACAATGGATACCAAATCTAGAGGGGTTTCTCTATCCCTCCTGCCATCAAGTTATTCATACCTAAAGTGTGAGGTGTCCTCCATGTTATGTTGCACCATTCACCTCTACTTCCTTTTTATTTTGTCCTATGTGATGAAACAATGAGACACCATTAGCCATTACAACAAAATCATTGGCATAAAGGAATTATCAACCTTGCCAAACATCAGTTTGTTTTGACAGTCCCAAGCCAGGACTCCATTCGTGTTTATCAGTCCTGCTCAAACTTGTCTCCAATATTCACATACATAGTTAAATCATTTAAGAATAAACAAATAAAACATGTATATGCTTTATCATGTATAATTTCTCAAACAATCACGCGGCCTTGGCGACCTATTCAAGCCTAGAGTTTGAACTCTACTCTGATACCACTATGTAACACACTTGACCCCCTAAAAATTCTTAGGCTAGTGAGATGTCAAATTTTCTCTTCCAATTATCCTCTAGCCATGGGTTTGCAACCTCAATGACCTCTTTCTATTGTGGCATACACAGAGACTCATCTTATCACATCATCCGACGACATCAAATCTACTCACTCAACACCCATATTCCTGACAGATCTGCATCAGAAGGTTGCTACATTGACCAAGAATCAAACATTCTTGATTGGATGGTTAATATTCATTCAAGTTTTGCGTTATACAAAATACACTTCTATTCTCCATCACATTCATATTGCACCAGGACTTATCCATTTCTTAAGTTCTCCATAACAACGGGTTCGTGGGTTGCTATCATCATTCTCATTCAAGTCTTCTTTTCCGTTGTCATCAAAACACACTTTATTGTTTCGTGACCCTCATTTTCCACTTTACTTAGAAAATTTTCAAATTTTCTTAGCACCATGGGTTTGCGGGTTGGTGGACTTGTGCATTCATGTTTCCCCATTTCATTTTCTTCTGCTCCACAAAGTCTGACTGACTCTAAACTCTCTTAATAGATCAATAATTTATCGATTTTCAATATCACTGTGGGTTCATATATGTTCCTTCACTTGAGATCCACCTCCAATCCTTCTTTGTATTACATACATTACTTCGCACTTCTCCCAAGACTTTATTAAATGCTAATCTTACGGAGGACAATATTTAATTAAATTTTGAAAACGTTGTAATTAATGGTATATTTCTCAAGGTAATCTTTCATTTAATCTGCAATAACTCTTCATCGAAAAAGGAGCTGCAAGTTATATTATCAAAAGGGGATTTATTTTGAAATTAATGTTTCAAAGTGAATATCAAAATTATGCCAACTTTCAAACAATATGGAAATGAAAGGAAGAGAACACTTATGTGGGGGTACTTTGAATTTAGATTCCAGTGGTTGAGGTCTTACTCATATTATTCTTTGTTTCCACTACCAAAAAGGAACGAAATATAGTCTGGACGTCAGGCATCACTTCAGCAGGGTGCGCACTAGAGGTCTTTGACTCTAGGGAAATTGTTTCTTGGTATGTTTATAAGTGTGCACAAAACCAGAGAGTGATTCAACTTTAAGGGGAATCTCTTGTTTCCTTGTCGCCCTCAGATTTCAGAAGGATTTTAAAGATCCCTAAGCCAATCATCACATTCAAAGGGGAGGAAGCTAAACAATTCCTTAAGGAAAGAAATTTTGGACTTGAGATCTTGCGAGAATACCTTGAAGATACTACCATAATGTCGGAGGATTTATCGAATATTCTGGTCAGTTCGCTAAAAAAATCCTTATAAAGAGATTGTGTGGCTCTTTACTAGAGTTACAGGTTAGGAATCAAGAATGACAATCCCTTGGTTAGACCTTTACATTTTATATTTTACAGTTCATGAGAAGGCAATATTCGATTGGGCAAAGATTATTTCCATAGAAATTTTCTCACATTTAGTAAATTTAAGGGAAAATAAAAGGTTCTACATGTCTTCATACTTGATATTTACTATCACTTATTATCATGTTTTTAAAGGTTTGAGTATTGGAAGGAGGGCTCAACTATAAAATTTATCCAGTACCAATGTAGTACCAAGCCCTTTTGATACAGAAGGTTACTTATCATTTAAGCCCTTTGGAGACAGAAGGTTACTTATCATTTTTATGAAGTTTTTAATGGATTTGTTTATGTTTTCAAGAAACTCATATTTGGTCCAAAAACTTCTAGATTATCTCTAGAAGCATCAAAATTCCTAGATAAAAAGGGGAGTTATGAGAAAATGGAGCATTATACTGTGATAAGAATATATTGTTCTCGTGAAAAGCCTTTCTACCTCCCTTATTATGTTTCAGACAGAATGTTTGTCATAGAGGTCGCAAGACAGAACAAATTCTAGGCACATTTCTTCCATGACAAAAAGAAAAAACAGTTTATTCCAATGCCATTGAAAACTGGGCAAGTTTTATTAAGGGGCATTTATAAAATTGATGAATTCGCAGTCCAATTGGATCAATACAACTTGAAATTTGTAGATGAAATCAAGGGTTTTTACCCTAATCATATTTTTTTCATGGACCACACGACTTTTGTTGGGTACAATACGTCACTTGCTAAAAAAATTTGTTTGAAGAAGAAGGAGGAGATAGTCAAAAACCACCAACACTAATTGGCGAAAGGAAAATGGAAGATATTGAAACTATTGTGAGTACTACAGATAAACATAAATGCAGAGGAAAAGTTACAAATGAAATAAGTGTTCATTTTCCAAGTGTATCACAAAGAAGCGGCCTATCAAAGCAAAGTTCTCAGCTAGTGACATCACAACAAAATAAATCTTCTACCAAAAATTTTGATGATGGGGGTGACCAAAATCCTCCGAGAGGAAATTTGGAGAAATCTCATAAACTTCAAGTCAAAAGAAAAATGCAAGGTACTCAGTAGGAGGAATAAAATATCATACATGAAGGACAAGTTCTGCTTCAAGATATGGATCTAGACATTAACATTGAAGATATTGATTTCCCAGATGATGAACAAAGACTCCAGGAAAGAAGGGAAGTTGCAGTCAAGATTGCAACTCAAGAACAAAACTTTTCAGAAGATGAATATTTTACAGTACAAAATGTCGTGTTTGACAGAAGCTCTAAAAAATTGATATTAGAGAAAATGCATTCAAAGATTAAAATAAAATCCAAATCAGAATTTGATTTCAAACGCATACCCCCTTCCAGGATTGCGAGAATTCATAATGCTACATGTGATGCGCTAGAAGTGTCAGTGGATGACACGGAGACATAAATATGATGCTTAAGGAGAGAATTAAGGAATTATAATATATTTTGATGACGCATCCTATATTTTCTACCCCGGTTTCAGAAGTCCAACCCGGGCAAAGCATTTATGAAACCTCGTAATCGAGTTTGAAATTGAAGGGAACATCTACTGTACTTGTTGCAATTAGGCGCTACATTGGAGAAAATATTAAAAGAGGATGTCTCTCATTTTAGAGACATGGGATTTAGCAAGTAGCCTTGTCTCCCTTGGTTCTAGAATTTAAAATTTCAGAGAATATTTACATGTTGACTTAAGAAATGACGAAGATTTTTATAAGGATGTAGTTATTACATTCAGTTTGAAGGTTTCATGTATGAGTGAGATAAAAAGAAAAGAAGAATATTTTCCCTCCCGTACTCGCATGAAACAACTTAAGGTGTGCTAGATGAAAAAAATTAATACATTAAAAGAACTATTGGATGACATGGATTTCCTTACTGTTAAAAAGAGTAAATCTTATTTAAAGATAATGGGACTAGGCCTTGCAAGAATTATTGGTGAAGTACAAGATCCAAAGATTATTTCAAATACCATTCTCTTGACAAGGCAACGATTTGAAGAACATGTAGAAATATTAAAAGGCATATCAGCAGAGAAGTGCAATAGTATGACTAAGTACACGGAGCAAGAAATTGAAATTTGGTTTATGGAGTATGTAAATAAAATTGAAGATATTGAAATTACATTACAACAACTTTCAATTGATTATAGAGAACTAGAAAGCACAATGTTAGACATAAGGGTCAAACCAGATGTAATTGTTGCTAGAATGCGTGAATATATTGAAAATTGGTTAAAATTGGCCTTAATCAATATTACTGAATATGATCAAATGGAAGCAGTTGGTATCAGTCAAGAAACTGTCAGCAGAGAGAATATAAGAGAAACAACGACCCAAAAATGAGCGAGAGATTCCATCACAGTAATTTCAAATTGATCACATCCTTCTCTCTTCCGCTTTTAGAATTCATTCAGTTATATTTTGCCTATCCCAAGGAGAATATAATTGATTTTTGGTTGTTTCCTTTTGTTCTCTTTTAAGGTCTTGCATTGTTCCTACCATGTTCTAGCTTTGTTCATGCTCTTTTCTTATTTCATTTCCTTATTTTCTAGTCCACGAGAGCCAATCTCAGTCCATCGCCCTTTATTTTCTTAAGACTATTAAAGATTATTTTATTTTTGAGAAAACTCTACAGAACTACTTCAAGGTTAATTTTAATTGTATCTTTGAACTCTGAGCATTTGAGTATAATATATTTGAAATTAGCCTATCAAATCCTTTTTTGATTTTAATGAAAATATTCTTTTAAAGTCCTCTAATATGTGGGCCCTTCATCTTTCTTCCATTGAATGTGATAAAAAATATTTGAAACTTTGATGGATATGAGATTCATGTTATATTTCTTATAGTTATTTTCTGTGTATTATCTTTCTGCAAATTTATTATTTTATAAGTGAAGTTTCTTGCCATTTCTCATGAAGGAATTCTTGATGCATGTATATTCTATTCAATATTTTTATTTATTTGAATGATAAAGATTTGGAGTTTATTTTTTAGCACTCTCCCATTTTAATATTTTTATCCCAAGATCTTCAAAGATATACTTTAAAGAATTCAAAGAGGAGTACCACCTCTATAAAAACGAAGGGGTTTTTTTAATCCTCATAAGGTTGTTGTTTCGATCTTAACCGATTTAAACATCAACATTTTTTGCGACCATACTAGGGACCAACAACAAAAAGTTGGTTTCAAACCAAAATTATTTATGACTCAGCCTCAACCTAACCAACCCCAATTGCAAGTTGGATTAGGAAATCATACAAGTGTTCTGCATCAATTATATGATTTGGTGTTGACAACAACCTGAAGTCATGAAGAGCTTGAAATATCCTGGGAAACTCTTGCTCATAAGGAGGAAAGAGAAATTGCAAGAAGGCAGAGAAGAAAGGATAGAAATTGAAGTTGGAAGCATACAAAGGACCAATAACAAGGAGTAAAAGTAAACAACTTCAAGAAATCGGAGAAAGTTCCACCACTGGAAAAAA
>ML809455.1:95827-111453 GCA_009831015.1 Picea engelmannii | reverse complement strand
AAGAGACCAAACAAAGGATGGAGATAACACAGATGAGATAACACAATTTAGACAGAGGGCACCCAGAGTGCCAAATCCAAATTTTGTAATTTTAGAAGAAATTTTTTAAGATGAGATAATTGACAATAAAGATGTGGATTTTGTTCAAGAATAAATTCTTGAATCCGTACAGACGGATGAAGGTGAGTCGTCCATGTATATATTTGATGAACATGAAGAAATAGATATCCCGCAAGACAATGTTGTGCAAACAAGAGCACAAACAAATACATTTAAAACAAAATAAAATTTAGAGAAAGAAAAGGTAAAGATGAGACCAAACGACGCAGAAGAAACTAACCAGCAACTAGTTGTAAATCAAGTGAAGAATCCTCCACGAATGACATATAATGTAATCGATGATTTGAAAAAAATGAGAATCACTCTGCCATTCATGGAAGTTATCAAAATCCCACAGTAGAGGGAAAATATTCTTAAAATATTAGATGAGCCAAGTCATAGAATTGAAGTTGTTGCATCAAATCTAAGCAACATTAGAATATATCAACAGTAAGAACAAAAGGTAAAGTCCCACCTTTTTATATTACAATAGAAAATCATGATGTGGTACTTCATAATTGCTTGATTGATACTGGAGCGAGAAATAATATCATGCCATTATCAGTAATAGAAGCACTTGGGATGAGTTGTACCAAATATTATGAAATCAGGGAGAGTATCTATGCCATTGACTCAAGAAAGGTCCCAACATATGGAGAAATCAAATATTTTAATGCTTGGATCATTGTTGCTCCACATATCACAACTGTGTTCACAATTATAGTGGTTGATCTTCCTTCAGCTTATGAAGTAGTTCTTGGGAGAGAATGGTCTTCATTGATAGGAGGGTATATCATGATTGATGGGAGTTGCATGATGTTGCCAAATAAAGATGGAATAATGATTAGAGTTCCCCGGGAGCCAAGAAAAAGGACAATGAATTAATGTAAGATTATATTGATGCTAGTATAGAAAACTGTGTTGTCCTTTATCAAGAGCAGACAAATATTTTGAAACAAGAAGTAAATAAATTTTTTGAAGGATTTTGGAGAATGTCTTTTGTTGGTGCTTGTTGCAGCTCGGGGAGTGGAGTAGGAATTGTGTTCAAAAGTCCCAATTCAGTTATATATCTCATGCTATCATGCTTGAATTTCCTTGTACAAACAATGAAGTTGAATATGAGGCATTAATAAAAGGAATGAATCTTGTAATCCAAATGAAGATTTAACATTTGATCATAACTGGCGACTTTGAACTTGTTATAAATCACATCAGGAAAAAATATAAGATAAAAAAAGAACGATTAATACTCTATGACAAAAGAGTAGATGAATTGATGTATTCATTCATCTCATTCAATATATCATTTATTCCAAGAGAAAGAAATAAAAAATCAGACTCGTTGGCAGTTGTTGCATCTCTGTTTAATCTGATGATTTTCAGAATCATAATGCTTTTCAAGTCAAAATAATTTCTAGGCCAATAATCGAGATCATTTGCAAGTGTTCGAAAATGATGAAGCACTAGCCGATTTTGTTACTAACACCAATGAAAGTCTTGATGATCCTACACCAATTTTTTTTAAAAATGTATCAATTTTGAGTCTATATTTACAAGAGATGATCAAGTGAGGATGTCAAATTTGAAGGAAGAAGCATCTAGCAAAAATGTGCTAGAAACTCAAAAGATAAATATTGAGACTGAAGAATCTCCAAAATATGTAAATCTTGGAAGTGGCTGCACATAAAATGAGATTGATCAGTATACCTCCTTGTTCAAAGAATTCTATGATATTTTCACATGGATTTACGATGATTTGAAATCATATGATAAATCTATATTCCAACATATAATATCATTAAAAGAAGGGATGAATCCATTCAAACAAAAGTTAAGAATAATAAATCCAAAATTGAAACCCCTGGTGAAAATTGAATTGGAGAAATTGAGCTAAGTTGGAATAATATTCCCAATCATACATTTAGAATGGTTTTCAAACCCTGTCGGCGTAATAAAGAAAAGTGGATAAATTTGTTTGTGTGTTGATTTTTTAGATTTGAACAAGGCGGGCATTAAAGATAATTATCCCCTTCCTAACATGGAAATGTTATTTCAATAAGTCACCAACTCAACTTTGATGTCCATGTTAGATGGCTTTTTGGGATACAATCAGGTGTCGGTTGCAGAAGAGGACATATCAAAAATTGTTTTCATAACACTTTGGGAGACATATGCATATGCTTGCATGCTCTTTGGCTTGAAAAATGCAGGAGCAACATTTCAGGGAGTTATGGACCATGCCATCAAAAATATGATCACGAAATTCATGGTTGACTATCAAGATGATCTTACCATCCATTCTAAGATAAGAGAAAAACGTATTCATCATCTGAGAGAAGTTTTTCAAAGAAGCAGATTATATGGAATGTCTCTTAATCCAAAGAAATGTTTATTTGTAGTTTCAGAAGGAAATTGCTTGGGACATATTGTCAGCAAAAAAGGAATATATATTGATCATGATAGAGTCAAGGATATCAATGAATTAAATCCTCCAATCTCAAAAAAGGGAGTGCAATCATTTTTTGGAAAAAAAAAATTTGTAAGAAGATTTGTCCCAGATTATACAAAAAATGTTAAACCAATAAATGCATTTTTGAAAAAGGATCAAAGATTTGAATCGACCCAATACATTCAAAGAGCATTCACCAATATCGAACATGAAATCACCACTACAACTGTATTGATCAACCCATATTTTAGTAAAGATTTCATCATATATTATTTTGCTTCATAGGAGACTATTACTTCTATTCTTACACAGATAAATCTTAAAGCAGAAGAAATCCCAATAAGTTTCATGAGAAAAACTCATCATGATTATGAATTGATATACTCAGAGATAGAGAAGCAAGCTCTTTCCCTAGTCAAGGCAGTGGCTCGTTTTAGAACTTATATTTTGTCATCCCATGTCATAGCATATGTTTCTACTTCTCTAGTGAAAATGTTTCTTAGTCAATAGTTGAGAGAAGGGAAATGGGTGAATTGGCTAGAAAAAATTAAAGAATATGACATTGAGATTACGCCATTAAAAGCAGTCAGAGGACAGGGGTTCTGTAATCGCATTGCAGGTTATGTTTCATTAAATGGAGTTATATCAATTTCAATAGGATCATCTGCATCAACTCCCGAATGGTATGAAGATATTATTTTCTATTTAAAATCTGGCCAGTTCCCAAATGGCATGTCTCCAAAATAATGAAGAGCACTAAAGATGAAAGCAAACTAGTATGTGTTGTTTGCTGAAATTTTATTTCTTAGGAATTTTGATGGAATGTTGTTGAGATGTGTTGATGGAACAAAAGCTTAAAGACTGATGGAAGAATTTCATGAGGGGATTTGTGGTGGGCACTTCGCACCTACAAC
Organism: Picea engelmannii; assembly: GCA_009831015.1. Classification (NCBI taxonomy): domain Eukaryota; kingdom Viridiplantae; phylum Streptophyta; class Pinopsida; order Pinales; family Pinaceae; genus Picea; species Picea engelmannii. Next base: position 107,991 of record ML809455.1, on the reverse strand, counting down.
TATTGCACATAGAAGAATGGGAGTCGAATATTATTGGCCAACTATTTTCAAAGATTCATATTCAATGATAAGAAAATTCATTTCTTTTCAAAGATTCTCAGGAAGAATGAAACGGGAGGAAATGGCCTTGCAACCCATATTAATAGAACAATCATTCACACAATGGGGATTGGATGTAATTGGGCCAATTAATCCGAAATCAAGTAAGGCTCATTCATATATTCTCACAGCTACAAATTACTTTACAAAATGGAAAGAAGCAATAACATTGAAAAAGGTTTATTGAGAGGAGCTTATAAGATTCCTCAAAGAAAATATTTTAGCGAGATTCGGAGTTCCAGAAAACGTTATCGCATATAATGGATGAATATTCATTGGGTCAAAGTTTACTAAATTTTGTGGAGAATTTGGTATTATGATGGGACAATCATCAAACTATTATCCCCAAGGAAATGGTTTGGTTGAGTCTACAAATAAGACTTTGATCCAAATCCTCAATAAAATAATTGATCTTAATCAAATAAATTGGCATTTGAAATTGATAGATGCATTATGGGAAATCAAATCAACACCAAAGGATAACACTGGAAACTCCCCATATACACTAGTGTATGGAAAAGAAGAAAGAATTCCCATCAATCTGGAACTGAATGCTTTGACATGTGTTGTGAACATTGGAGATGTAGAGGAAGTCTCCCCTTTACACATAATATACAATTAGTTTATAAAATTGGCGTAAGAACGAGATGAAACATTAAATAAAATGAGTCAAAGACAACAAACCATCAAGAAATATTTTGATTAGAGCGCAACAACAAAATATTTTCAAAAGGGGCAATTGGTACTATTATGGAACAAAGCAAAGGAAAAACCCTCTTCACATACAAAATTTGAGGCATTATGGATTGGCCCATATACTATTGAAAAATTATTGGGTAATAACTCTTATTTACTTAAAGACATGAAGCGGATAGTACAGGTGTTGTCAGTCAATGGCCAACATCTCAAAAGTTTCTTTGTATGATCAATCATGTTCTCACCTGTACATAGTTTTATTTATTTTCCTTATGTACATGTTTTCTTATTTCCTCTTTTTACACTGACTCCATTCCCAATAGGCGAGATTCTAGATTCTTTAGTAACCCACAAGGGTTTACTATCACACAGTTGGAGCCAATTGTTGACCTATATATAAGCTCACATCTTCTATATTTACCTTTTCTTTACTTAGAAAATTTTCAATCCATGGTGGGTTCATAACCTTGCTTATCAAGTTCCTCGTTATACAAAATACACTTTTATTCTCCATTGCATCCATATTGCACCATGACTTGTCCATTTCTTAAGTTCTCCCATAACGACAGGTTCAGGAGTTGGCATCATCATTCTCATTCAAGTTCGCTTTGCCACCATCATCAAAACACACCTTATTGTTTCACGGCCCTCATTTTTCACTTTACTTATAATATTTTCAAAGTTTCTTAGCACGACGGATTTGAGGGTTGGAGAACTCACAGGTTCATATTTCCCCATTTAATTTTCTTATGCTCCACGAATTCTAACTAAATCTCAACTCTCTTGATAGATCAATACTTAATCAAATTTCAATATCACTGCGAGTTGGTGGGTTCATATTTGTAAATTCTAACCTTGTGCAATGTCTATTGTAAACAGATATTCAGAAAAAAACAGAAAAGATACAATGAAAAATACAAACATTACACAGAGATTTTTCCCCTGGAAACCCAAACCGGGAAAACCAACATATATTATATTCATTCCTTGTGTTACAATGTTTACAATACAATATACATATAGGAGCCACCAGCATCCAAAACCCTAACCCAATGACCTGGATGTCCAAAACCCTAATTCATTAACCTCAAATAGAAAACCATCGGCAAAAACTGTGTGTCGAAAAAACCACCTAAATACATGATGCGTTTCCTGAGGTAGGTGTCACATTTCCCGAGGCAGAAAATTTTTTATGGGGGCTCCGCCCCCCTGCACCCCCATGTGCGCCCAACGCATACACTCAAATGTTGCCACTCATGCAAAGAATATAACACATACCCAACAATATTTGTTCCTTCACTTCTTGAGATCTACCTCGAATCCTCTGCCATATTACATATATTACTTTGCACTTCTCCCAAGACTATTAAATATTAATCTTACAAAGGACAATTTTTAATTAAATTTTGAAAAGACCATTATTAATGGTACATTTCTCGAGGCAATCTTTCATTTAATTTGCAATAATTATTTCATCAAAAAAGGAGCTATGAGTTATATTATCAAAAGGGGGTATATTTTGAAATTAACGTTTCAAAGTGAATATCGAAATTCCACCAACTTTCAAACAAAATGGCAGTGAAAGGAAGAGAACGCTTATGTAGGATACTTTGAATTTATTCAGGTAAGAGGACAAAAGGTGCCGAAAATAACATGGATCAACAAAATCCCCCAAGAGGAAATTTGGAGAAATCTCATAAATTTCAGGTCAAAATAAAAAGGCAAGGTCCTCAACATGAGGAAGAAAATATCATACCTAAAGGAGAATTCATGCTTCAAGAGATGGATCTGGACCTTAACATTGAAGATATTGAATTCTTGGATGATGAACAAAGACTCCGGGAAAGCAAGGAAGTTGCAACCGAGATTGCAACTCAAGAACATAACTTTTTCAAAAGATGCATCTTTTACAGTACAAAATGCCATATTTGATAGAAGCTCTAAAAAATTGATTTTAGAGAAAACACATTCAAAGAATAAAAGAAATTTTGAATCAGAATTTGATTTCAAATGTGTAGCCCCTTATAGGATTGCCAGAATTCATAAAGCTACAGGCGATGCCTTAGAAGTGTTGGTGGATGACATGGAGACAAAAAATATGATTCTTAAGGAGAGAATTAAAGAATTAGAATATACTCTGATGTCGCCTCCTATATTTTCTACCCCAATCTCAACGGTCAACCCCGGGTAAAGCATTTATAAAACCCTGAATCGAGTTTGAAATTGAAGGGAACATCTAGTTTACTTGTTGCAATTAGGTGCTACATTGGAGAAAATGTTAAAAAGAGGATGCCTCTCATTTTAGAGACATAGGATTTAGCAAGTAGCTTTGTCCCCCTTGGTTCTAGAATTCAAAATTTTAGAGAATATTTTCAAGTTGGCTTAAGAAATGACAAAGGTTTTTATAAGGATGCAGTTATTACATTCAGTTTGAAGGTTTCAATCATGGGCGAGCTAAAAAGAAAAGAGGAATATTTTCCCTCCCCTACCCACATGAAACAACTGAAGGCATGCTAGATGAAAATAATTATTGGATGACCTGGATGTCCTAAGTGTCAAAAAGAGTGAAGCTTATTCAAAGATAATGGGACTAGACCTTGCAGGAACTACTGGTGAAGTATAAGATCCCAAGCTTATTTCAAATAACATTCTCTTGAAAAGGAAACAACTTGAAGAACATGTAGAAATATTAAAAGGCATATTAGCGGATAAGTTCAACAGTATGACCGAGTACACGGAGCAAGAAATTGGAAGTTAGTTTGTGGAGTATGTAAATAAAAATGAAGATATTGAAATTATATTACAACAAATTTCAATTAATTATAGAGAACTGGAAAGTATAATGTTAGCCATAAGGGTCAAACAAGAGTTAATTGTTGCTCCAATGCATGGACAATTTCCCCCAAAACCAGGAACACTCTTCCCAAATTCCCAATTGAAGATTCTACATCTTGCAATCTTTTCATTCAAGGGAAGGGAAAATTAAAGGAATACTGACCTATACTAACCTTGCTCAATTATTCATTCATTCGTTGTTAACAATATTGATAATTAGGAAGGTTCTTTTATTCCATATAACTCAAGAATTCAACGTTGATTCATTTAACCATATCTCCAACATGAACAGAAATCATTGTATAGACATTATTATGCATTCAATAGGCATAACAAACAAAAACACTTATTTGTGTGGTTATGATTCCAACCAGTCAATTGACCGAGGGGGAATGATTTTCTACACCATTCCACCCTTGTTCTAGGCTATGATACCAAAAGGGGACTATCTCAGTTGACTGCCAAATCGAGAAATGGTTCATGAAGGTTACTCTCCTTCCCTCCACTAGTAACAATAGAAGTTTTCATTTTCCCACTGAGCTCAGGACCTCCACAATTTTATCAAGCACCTTCCCAACTGGAATTCCTCTACATAAGGGAGACCCTTCTCTGTTAAATATTCCCTCAACAACCTCCCCTTACTACTTCCATTTTCTTTCCAGTGAGTACCAATTTGTGGTCCTTTCGTGCTCCAGTCTGGATATGGGTCTTATGTGTTCCAGGGTGACCATTCCACTCTTGGGAAAGTTTCCTAATTTCTTCAAGAAAAATTCCAATATATTCTTTGTTGCTTATATTCGTGTGCATGAGCTCCTCTTGCTCGTTTTCACCATCTGTTTCTGAGTCTGCAATTCACTTCTACGTGCAGTTAACCTCTGCTCTTTTGTGTGGTTCAATCTCTGTGTGTCTGCGTGCTCTCTGTCTTCTCTTTTACAGGTTATTCGTTGCTCTCTGTCACATGCGCATCATTGTCGTTCTTCTCTACGTGTATTTTTTTCTCTACCTTTTCTTTCTTCTTCCTCATTCATTCTTCCCCACTAGGACATTCTCCTCCTCGTCCTCGGGATCCTCGACAAATTCTGTTAGAAAAAAGCCTGCGATGTCAGGCTCCTTAATCGAAGGTTTAAATATTATGTGTCCTTCTAGCAAGAGTATCAGTCGACCCTTCACTCCTCCAAGTACCAAATCAGTCAAATGTTATAACTGCTCAACCACCCACCTTGATATCCATCAACAGGTTTGTGGGTCAATGCAATCCAGGTACATTGGATAGGTAGTGTATTCAATTCATGCAAGTGTAGGTTGGATTGTTGTGAAAGCTTCCTATTTTCCTCATTGAAACTTCCTTATTCCAAGTCACCAGTCCCACTCATGGTAGAATGGACAATACTCAAGGCTTCCTTCCTAGTCAATTGTCTTGGTGTTTTCACTAACATAAACACAATAGCATGCTTCATTAATCATAGTACATGAAGTCTTAACATAATTACATTCATGGGGGGGAACAAGGTGTTACACAAGGGCGTCGACTCATATGATTGCCTTTATTTTGGTTTGGGCTTGTGATATTTTTTTTACTTTGGGCAAGCTCTCACTTGGGTACTTGAATCTTGAATAAGACCTATTTGTTGGGAGATTTGATACTAGAAAGTTGTGTTCTCATAATTCAAAATAGAGTCCAACAAAAATTTCCTTTTTGTAGCATTGTCATGTCTGAAAGACCTTTGTTGAGATTGATCTCAACACATATTTAGACATATGTGAAAAGACCCAACTAAACCCTCTCAGGCTTTGTTTAAATATCTTCCCAAGGTACCCCAATATATTTCAACACTGATAAATTCCATGACATTTGTAGTGAAAATTTTGGGAGGCAGGCCCAAACGGGCATTTTGGTGACATTACTAGTGGTTGGGAAAAAACCAAGAAACCATGGGGTAATGAAGAGCCTTGTTTTTCCCCAAAACTAGGGACCCCACTCAAAAAATTTCAAATAATATTTAGGGTATGTACATTGCACAATAAATAAACTTTTGGAACAAAGATATACCTCACATTTCTTTTCCAGTTGGAATGAATCCATTGGCACATGTATGATGTAAGAGGCCAAAAATCATTGAATTGAGAAATTACTACATATGTTGCATATAATGATAGAAAATATATGAACTATTACTTTGTAACCTCTAACTTTTTCCACTATACATGAACTAGGTATAGAAGGGTTCACAGCAACGTAGAAAGTTTATTTTTTACCACATCCTTGATTGCAATGAGCTTTGAAGTTGTAGACACCCTAGGGTCTACCACTCCTCCAAGCAAGTGTAGTACCAAAAAGAGTTGAATTTTCGCATATGCTATTGTCATACAACAAAGATTGGTCCTAAAGTTGTTTACCCTTAGAAAGGAGGCATTGATTATCCACATCAATCCCTTGTATGAACATTGATTTCTTCTTTATAAATACCATGAAATCAGTGGAAGTCACCTAGAAGATTAAGGTTTTATTGCTAAAAGACTTGACACAATATGAAAACTTGCATTAATATAAGAACTCTCTTGGATTAAAGCATCCTGGTAGGATTATTGTTAATAGGAGTTTCAACAAACACTTGGTGAGCATGTGTTTCTTCAAACACTTGGTTTGCAAACATTGCACCAAACACTTGGCATGCACCCTCTAATATGGTGGGAGACATTCCAAGATATAAATACAACTCTGGAGTTTTCCCTTTCCAAACATAGTGATCATAAACAAGTCCAAGAGGCTATGTTTCCCTCAATAACCATTGAATTATCTCATCACTTCTAAGATTTTTTAGGGGCAAGACGACCACACGATACATATCTTGTAGAGGTCCAAAAAATTTATTCCCTATGAAGGCACTTTGCAATAGAGGCAAGAGAAACATGGTGTTTTTCTTTTTCACCTAACATTCTGCCCCAATCACCCATTGCTCCTTTCTAGACTCCTCAAAATTTCTATGATGTCCTAAGAGCTCTCGATGACCGAAGGAGGGCTTAGAAATATATCCTTGGCATTAGTGCTATGGAAAACATGTCTGATCGAAAACCTTCCATATCGAGACTCTTTGGGATCTCCAATCATTACAATGTGACTTCTTGAATTCACCATGGCTTAGTGCTTTCCTTGTATGCAATATATCTTCATGAGAGTATACCCTATTATTCTAAATTACACACACACACACACCCTTATAAAAAGTGTTGTGTGCCTTTTATTTCATTGAAAGAAAAAATTACAATCTTGCATTGCTTTAAATAGGGGAGTGGTAAATATACCATCTATGTATGTTATATGTTCATATGTAATACACAAAAACTATCACAAATCATGCCACAAAGGCTTTTAGTGTGTGGTCATAGACTTGTCTTAATAAGCAATTATATAATGCATATATACTATATAGTGTAGTTTATGTATTGTGCTCTCCTTTAAAGGATCATGCTTGTGTTTATCTTCAAAGCATGGTTAGGATAAGGTTATGTATTTGCTCTAGGTTGTAATTATTTCGCTTAATTAGTTACTATTGATCTTGTCTTAGTTGTTGAAATATGGAGGTTAAGGTAAATTGTAAAAACATTTATTTTCAACTTTGATTGATCATGTAAGGTTTTCCTTATCCATGGCTTGGACCTTGACTCTTGAAAAATTTGTTGATTTGACTAGGTTTGTTGATGTTTTCTTGTCAATCTATCTTTGGAATACATATTTCCTTTTTCTTCAATTTTTTATCATAAGTAGAGTTTGGCACTGCTTCCCTGAACAAATAATTTCTTTATCTTTGTTAACTAAACCTTATCAAGTTTTTTTTAGAGATCATGCACTTCTATTGTTGTGATTCTTGGTCACATTGTATTGCAACATCTTGTAAAAATATTGTTTTATCCTTGACTTGTAGGTTATAAATCGTTCTCTCAATATCTCTGTTAGTTTTCTCTTTAATTTCGTTTATGCTCTAACAATTCACTATTTTCCATTTTAAAAAGTTAAGTTCAATGATGAGAAGGTGTTTTTCATCTTGTAAATCACAAATTTTTCGAGTGCCTTCATCAATCATACACAGTTGTTTTTATGTATAGATAGTTTTACACTTAAATTTGACAAACGTTTATTGCAATTGTGCTCCTTATGAAGCAATCAATTTGGGATTGAATGGACACAATGATAATGTTAAGTGGGGCCAGAATCCACTTTTAAGGAACTTCACTCTATATATGTTTAGTGTATTTTCTCTACAGAAACAAATACTTTAGTGTGTTGTAATATATATACTTCAATTTTGATCCCTTTTTTCGTTGCCAACTGCCTCAAGATACCTCTGACTGCCTCTAGGGTTTATGTTGTCGATCGCCCCTGCCATGGCCTCTAGCTTGTGGGAACGTGACCCCCCCCCCCACTTCGCCTCCTGATATTGCAACACTCTAAGCTTTGCTCTCCTCTTACACAAAATCTTCGAAAGGAAATCCCCAGTCGTGTTTCATAAAAAAATTGGATGAGATCTCGAAAGTCCATGTTCACTCCCCTTCCTCACGACCTTTCGCCCTAAGACTAGCAAAAAATGGCTTGAATGGAAAATTTATGGGACTTTGTCCATCCCCAAAAGAATTGGCGCAATGGTTGGAGTAGAACTGGAAGAAAATGATAAAAGGGCAGCTCTCAACAACATTCTGTGGTAAGGGATTCTATGTATTCCTCTTTGAAAACAAAGCAGATAGAGATTTGATTTTTAGGAATGGCCCATACTTCATGGGCACTAGAGGAATGTATTTAAATAAATGGACTCTAGATTTCATCCCTGAGAATGATATTCCCTCAGTTGTTCCAGTTTGGGTCAGGCTACCTTTCTTACCTCTCCACTGTTGGAATGATGAAACCATAAAAAACATTGGAAATACACTGCGAAGGTTCATCGATTGGGTCGAACCACGAGACGGTCTGCAATCCTATGCACGTATTTGTGTAGAAGTAGACCTAGAGAAAGGACTTCCATAAGCAATCCAACTAACTCTATATGGGTGGTCATACATCCAAACAGTAGACTACGAACAACTCCCTTTTAAGTGTAAATCTTGCCATGAATATGGACATTTTGCCAAAAACTGCCCCAAGGCTATCCAGGAGAACCTTGAACACAAAGACCCAGATGAACGGCAGCCAACAAAAAGAAAGAAATCGGCGAACAAATTAGGAACCCGACAATAGGAAAGGAAAAACAACTCCAAGCCTCCCTCGCCAAGCAAGGGTAAATCCCCAATACAAATCAATGATGAAGCAGAAAGTAGCAAAAATAAATTTGATCCTCTTGAAAACCTAGAGGCAGAATTGATAAACTCAAAAGAAAACACAGAAGAAAGTCAACCAATTCTGGATCTAGATCTCGCTTCACCCCAAGTAGAGCTCGATTCCCAGCCCCTGGATCATCCCCATTCATAGGAGGAAGATAGTCAGGAAGACTCGGGGGAAGAGTTGGACATGGAACTTCTAAAGAGTGCCAGAACCACAAAAGAGGGAAGGAAAACCGATAAAAATAGAAGGGAAAAAACGACGAACTAGGATAAGGATCTAGGAACCCAACCAACGCTGGAAGACATTCTTAAAAAAGAAGGGAAAGGTGGGAAAGCCCTAACAACAAAAGGTCAATCTTAGCCCACGAAAGGGGGGGAAACAAAATACACTAGAAAATAATGAAGGTGGTCTCCTGGAATTGCAGAGGATTGGGATAGAGGGACAAAAAAGAAGCAATGGGTAAACTAATCAGAATAGAAAATCCCCATATCATCCTAATTCAGGAGACAAAACTGCAGGGAGATGAAGCCTTGCGAGAATTGAAGAAAATCTGCAAAACAAGTAGTGGAACAATGTTGAATGCTAGAGCAACATCTGGAGGGATCTGCATTGTATGGAACACTCAAATCTTCAGAGAAGAACAAATAGTAGAATCAAAAAACTAGTCGTGTTGATGATTACAGTTGCGTGAGACATCCTCCAGAACATAGACTGAGTGAGTCGGCATGTGAGGAAGCCCATGAGTTAGGTGTGCATGTTGGTCCTAAGGTCTACACCTGACTGCTAAAGAGCAGAGCTAGGCCACCTCAAGTTTATAACGATTGGTTTTTTGATAAGTTTATTTTGTTGGTCAGCTTAAGGAAAGGTTTTCGAAGATGATAATCTGGTTGGACGTGCCACACAGTATAAGAGTATGTTCTCCTTTGCCAATGGGATGGCTATTAATGAACAGTTGGGGATATGATAAGACAAACACAAGAAACAACAACAAGCAATGCAATGAATCACTTGCTATGTGAGAATAAAGACTTAAAATAATATATTAAGACTTAGACAAATATCTAAATACAAATCATTCAACAGGTTGTTGAATAGTAGGTCTTTCACTAAACAATAGTTGTATAATAGGTTGCAGAATAAGCAGAAAGATGTACTAAAACAATGGTTGAAAGAATAAGGAAATGTACATTGCACACATCACATAATTTGCATTCAAGACAAGATTAAACACATTAACATTTGAGTAAGAGAACACAACTGTCATCAACATATATTCACTAGGTAGAGAACTTTACAGTCAACTGTGCAAGTCCAACCCTTCTGCTACTTTTATTCTTCTCCAAAAATTGAACCTCTAAAACATACAAAAACTGCCTATTTAAAAGAGTTTCAAAGGCTCTCGTCCATCTGGGATTGATGCTTCACTATGTGTTCCCAGTTGTAAACAACTTGTTAAATTAACTACGACATTTCTGGAGTGCAGTGATGCATCACTTCAAACTTAACCTAATTAAAAGGGACGTGATTCATATTAAACACAAATGATCACTTATTGTGCATTAACTTGAAATATCTCAACTTAAATAACTTAAAACTGATGTTGATGGTGGACCAAACTGATGCATAAGTTGAATCGCATTGAACCTTTGACAGAAACTGAGTCGGAGTGAAAAAACTGAGTTCTGTATCGATCCTGGCATGCACACACGTTGTTGTAGGCCACCGGAGACAACTGGAAGTATTGGCCATGTTTTTCCCCCACTTATCTCTTGGAGAACAGAAGCAAGTTATGTTGCGCTTTTCTGTAGTTTGGACATGTAGTTTCCCCATTCCTGGTTTGACGCCCTTTTTTAAACCTCTCAAATATTCACTAAATGTGGGTGATCCACTTTGGAATTTCGACATTATGAGGTTTGCGATTTGCGTTGCATCCAAATCTCCCATAGTGCTAATCTAACGAAGTCACTAATCTGTGCTTATATTAGGATAATTTTCTCGAGATTAATACTTTAATCATTAAAGGATTTCGAGAGTTCAGAACTTCGGGAGGCATGTAGTGTTGCATTTGAAAACCTCTCAGAGGAAGATCTCCTGAATCTGACATGGCATACTGACATAAATTGCTGACGTGTCACAGAAAGGAGGATGACACGTGTCACTTGAAATAATGTATATATCGATCCCAAATGTGCCAAAAATGGGTGCCTCGTATCTCGACCGATGACTGCCACATGTCAGCACCGACTAGTGCTACGTGTCATGATAGGAGAGTGCCACACGTAAAAAACTTATGGACGTTGCGTGTCTTCGACACTTCATCATTTTGGGGCTCTGTGCTTGTCTTGAAGTAAAACCTCCTGAATGAACTAACTCTTGAAATGATGAGGCACTGAGGGCCCACTCCGACACTTTTGGGCTTCGGTACTTCAGGGCTCTGGTACTTCGGGGAACTGCTGCTTTGGAGGATTTGAACCAATGGAAATTTCAGACGCTCGAACGTCGAATTCGTGGATTCAATCCTGTTAAACCACGTGTGAGTGTGAGGCTTCGAATACGAGAGAATTTTTTGTCTGCATCGATTGTTGGATCTCCACCATTGAAGATTTGACCTGTCTGTGTGGCTTAAATTATAAGCCCGAAATAGATTGCTTTGATTTGATGCCTTTTCTGCGGAAGCTTATTGAGCTTACAGAGGACTTGTTGGACATGGATGTCTCCTACGCATATCAAAGACTTGGTGGATCTGCTGCATGCTCAATTAGTGGCAAATATGATGACATGTATTTCAAACTCAAACCAGAATATATGTTTATCCTTCAAGAAAAACAAAAAAACTATGAAAATTACAACACCCTCTTGTGTGCTAGGTTTGGTGATGGTGTGGGAGGTCTTTCTCTTGAAGAATATAGCAAAGGATTGGTTGGGTTTTCTCCCCTTGTTGAGATGGGTTTCCTAGGATACTTCTTGTGTTCTTGTGCATTGTTATTCTTCTTGTGATCTTGGTTTGTTGCAGTAGTTATGGTCCAAGTAAAATCTAAACAAAAAATTTAAAGTAAATGCATGAGCCATAACTTATTGAAAATTCAACAGGTCGTTGGTGAAACTAAAGCATCTTCAATCAGGTATCAATTATCCTATCTATAATGTTTATATGCCTAATAATTATTGGGAAAAAAGGGATTGGTGGGAATCCTTAATGAAAATCAAAGAGCTAGGAGCCCAA
>ML809455.1:66415-92291 GCA_009831015.1 Picea engelmannii | reverse complement strand
GGGGGGGGGGGGGGTTGTACAGCCCTAGTGGACAAAGATTGTTAAGCTACTCTTGGAATCTTGGCATAACCATCAATAACCTGGCAGAGGCCTATGCACTTTTTCAAGGAACTCTTGTAGCTCAGGTTCGTCAACTCAGCCAAATAATTGTACTAGGGGACTCCAAGAACATAATCTGGCATTTCATCAAAAGAAAATGCCTGAAGAATACAAAGTTGAAAAGACTCATTGAAAGGACTAGGGCTATCCTATCCACCATTCACTCCTCATTCTACCACGTCCTACACATAAACAATGGGATAGTGGATGAGAAAGCAAATCTAGTAATTGGAATGGGTCCTGCTCACATGGAAGTAACGAGAATGCCCTATTTCTCCCCCCCCCCAATGTCGCAGCNCCCCCTTCTGATTGCGCTCCACCTGGCCTGTCCTCCCACATGATGTCACAGTGGAAAGGATTAAGAGGTAAGTCGAGCGTCAAGCTTGGAGGAACATTGTACATTCACTGGTCTGTGGGAGGGTGTACGCCGCAAGACAAATATATGGATTTCCTGGTATGCAAGGAGCTCCTCCTCCGTGGGAGCCTACCACATTCGTCACTCCATGCCTGTTCTACAATCAACAACTTCACCTCCACATTAATTTCGCTCGAGGTGAAGGCATGTGAAAGGATTTCAGCCATGCTTCACAACAAGCGGATGCTCACAGTACCTACTGCATCTATGCTTGAACGTCATTCCATTTATGAGATTGCATGACTTCTTTCCTTCCAATTCATATCCACAAGAGGAATTTGGGATGGCTAGCGCCCGATTCAGTGTCTCGGCCAACTAAAGCAGAACCCGTTAAGGTGGTTTTTTAATTAGGAAGGGAAATTAAAAAGAAGAGGCAACTTGAGAATAGGACATAGCTCCAGCAGAAGCGGTCTAGCAAACGAAGAAATAGTGAACAACGACCTCCCAGGGATCAACACAGTTACTGTTTTTTTCAAATATTGCAATAGAGGATGCTTCAACGATGAATTGGTTCACAACAATAGTGAAAGGCTCCCCATAGTCCGAGGTTGCTTCATCATCAGTGAGGACAGAGGAACCATAGCAAAAGGAAATATTGACAAAGGAAGTTACAGAGACAGACATAACAGAATCAAAATCAAAGTTAACATCACCAATGTTAGCGCCAGCCCTGAACAAGTCAAAGAAATCAACAACAAGTGGAGGAAGCATTAACAGTTAGACTAATTACCAATATGGCTCAGCACCCAGCTCGTGAAAGGTTGGAGGACGAATTGGTGGAAGATAACTTCTCCACCACTCAACAATTGGCATTGTGTCTAGACTCTCATAGTCACACACTTACCTTCACTCTGGATACACTAGCACAACATCGCACCTTAATCAATCAGTTACAAGATGAAGTCGAATTCCTCAAACGTCAAGGGGAGCGTATGGAAGCAATGTTGGAAGCCAGGACATCCAACTCTTTAGCGCAAAGCCAGAACGAGGAGACAAGAAGCAGGGCCGACCCAATTCTGCCTGATTTGAATGTAGCACTCGAGCCACCACCAGAAGAAGATCGAGTTCCAGAGGAAGACCGAGTCTAAGCATATCAGTAAGGAAATTCCAAATTTTGTAAAAATGACATAAATAAATCTTTCTGGAAGATAGTTTTTCAATAGATCGATAAGCTTAGATATCAGAAGTATAGTCTTTGAAAGACTTTTTGATGTAAGCCTTTGATGAAAATTTTGGAGCTGGTATTCTCTACCAGTATGCTCTTTTGTACTATGCGACCTCGGTCACGCCTTTTATATATAAAAAAAAAATCAGTTTTTGTATATATATATATATACTTCAATTTTATATGGCCTTAAAGCTTGGTCAATAAAATTTTATCCTTTTTTAAACTTATAAATAGTACCCATGTTTTCTGAATTATAGTTGGACTTTGCACATGGAATAATGCTTTGCTTTCAATAACTTTTCTTTCAATTCCATGAAGCGACTAGGACCTTAATAACTTGACTTTGGAGATTTTATAAACTAGCACCCTCCAAATGGTGACTATGGTTCTCTAATTTGTTGAGTGTTGTAACATATTTGTCCGAATACGGAGAAGGGATACATATAACTCTCAAAGTGCAGACCACCAATGTTAGAATTTGATGGGCAAGTCATGGGGCATTTTTCCTGTCAAAATAACGACACAAATAATAAGCAATTTATTAAATACATGTGCTTACATTGTCAAAACTATCAATTTTGATAAGTGAATTGTTTTAGAAATTCCAACCTAGCAGACCATGTCTATGTGCTTGATAGTGAATGGTCAATGGTTGTGTATGTTCATTTTTTCTCAAATAGAGGCCTTTAATAGTGTCAAGTGGTTCTTAGATACAATATTTGTCTTTGTATTTCAACGATTTTTCCCAGCATCCCACTGATGTTGAGTTTCTCATAAGTGTGTCTCACTTTGCATTTATATTGAGCATAATAATTTATCTCTAGCAATTGTATTATTGGTAGGGAGAGAAATTGTAGTTATGTGTTAGTATTGTAATTATTTTTCTTCTTTTTCTTCAATTATGGTCCCAACTATGAGGTGTTAGTGACATTGTCATGCTACAACCAATGTATGATTATAAGTACCTCATGCACATAAATGCCATGTTACAATGTCATTGGCTCTACCTTTTTAATTCCTTTTGTACCAACATTTTTTTGTGGCATTTAGTGTATGGCAGTTGAATGATATTCACGAGGCACTATTTTCATGGTACGTCTAGAAAAATTTGTGGCCACAAGTTGGGATTGGAAATAGCTCTTATAGCAATGCCATGACTCATAATTGTTCATTAACTAGATAAATATCTAATATAAATAGTGTAAACATCTAAAATCCATATAAGATAATTATATTTGTAATATGATGAATTACATATAAGATAAATATAATTGTAATATGATGAATTAACGATTGATTGTAAAATGGCATGGAGATGTTTTATAAACATTGAGTGGTCACATGCTTGGAAAGAATTGGAAAGACACAACCAATGCCCTTTTATTTATTATTATTATTATTATTAATTTTTGTTATTATAATGTTGTGTGTATATAGTATGTAATGTAGTTTATGTACATTACAAATAACCTTTAACGCCATTCTTGTCATGTGTTTTAAAACATGGTGTATCCACACAGTTTGAACACCTTAAGACAAACAACTTGTATGGATACATTGTTTTCAAACATATAAAGGAAGCAATCCATTTTTTCATACCAAGACCGAGGAACTTGTTGGGAGAAATAGAAGGATTTCTTGAGGTAGTAGACAATGTTGGAGTCACTCTCGACAAATCTATGAGGCTGATCCATATAAATTTCTTCTTCCAAATCCCCATGGAAGAAGGTAGCCTTGACATCCTTTTTATGGGCCTCCCATTGATATGTGGTGTCAAGGGAATGGAAAAGGCAGATGAAATTCATTTTGGAAATGAGGGAAAATGCTTCATTGTAGTCAATGCCTTCTACCTATGAAAATCCTTTGACAACTAACTAAGCCTTGTGTCTATGAACATTACCATCTATTGTGTATTTTGGAAGGACTAGATTCCAAGTATCATTCGTCATTAAGGGACCGAATTCTTCATTCATTGTTGCATCCTACTATGGTTCGCCAAAATATTTTTGAAATTTGTATGGACGTGAAGTCTCAAAAACATGAATCAAAAGAGAAAAGGCTCATTGGCATTGTGAAAGTGTGTGATGTTGATCATAAGGATCATAAAATGCTTCATGTTGTATAGTCTGATTGAGGTAGATGCAGAGTTGGTGTAATTTTTAGTTCAATAGATTCATATGGAGGAGGAGGTGGAGTAGGTGATGTTGGTTTTTCATCCCCATTGTCTTTTTAAAGAAGTAGAATGATATAGAATAGAAGCAATGGGATTAGAAAAAAAAGTTGGTATAGAAGAGGTAAAAGGCGATGGCACATGTGATGAAGATAGATTGCGGGCCAAATATGGCACAAAGCTTGAATCGAGGAGGTCAAAATACCCTCTTCAAACGTAACATCTCTTCTAACAATGTTTTTTTTTTTGTATTAGGTATAAGAAGTTAATAAGCTTTTACAACCTTTGAATAGGGAATAAAAATGCACTTCTCACTTTGTAAGGGGTGGATCTATGAATCTAGATCATACTTTTTGGTAAGTTGGGCACATAAAAATGGCTTATATGAACCCCTAATCAAGGTTTTACTTGATTGAGGCTTTAAGCCCTCGATCGTGGTTTCAAAATTGGAACAAGGTCTTAAACTTCAATTGAAAGTTTTAAAATAGAAATGAACTATTTATGTAAAACTACTTCAATCAAGGGCTTCTAAAGCCCTTGATCAAGGTATTTTAAAACTCTGAATCAAGATATAAACCTCAAATGAGCACTTAAATCCCTCAATTGAGGTATTTTAAAATCCTTGATCGAGGTATAAACCTTGATTGAAGGCTTGACGGTCAAGAATCCTTTCCCATTTCTTCGGGTTTTCATGGCGCTACAATATCAAGGATGTGAAATCCTTTCATCACTTCCATGGAAGGTGGCAGAATTGGTGCTTGTAGATTTGTCATTAAATCCTTTATCCAATGACATAGTATTCTCATTTTCAATTTCATACTATATTTTGAATTTATTTTTTTCTAAAACTTATATAATATTTTTTTCTCCCAAGTAGTGAAGACCCTAAGAGAAAAACATGTATCTTAAAAACTACAAAACCAAATAATTATAAAAATTGTGTACAAATGTTTTCTCTTCATACAAGTGTTTTGGTTTTTCATTTTACGTAAACAAGAGAAAATAATTTGTTGGAAACACATAGATGTACAGAATGTGATTTAAATATTAATTTGTCAACTTCAAAAAATAATTAAAAATATAATTTTCCAAAAACAAATAGGGCACTATTATATTCTATGTAGATCATGTTCGTAAAAAAAATTCAAAAATTATACATTGAACATTGAATTAGGTGTTGGGAACAAAATTCATTTGTTAACTTTTATGAAAATTTGCAACGACAATCATTTAATTAAACAAAAATATGACACATTAAATGACATTATTATTTTTGGGAAAAACACTATTAGAAAGACAACATAATTCCATAAAATTATTTTTTTACTACACGTCAAATTCACAGGGCGTATATGAGTTTTGAGGGATTCAATTTAAAAATATGTTAAATGCAAATTTGTTATCGCCACATTTCACTAAAAAGTGGGACACATATTCATGGATTCACCATAAGGCTTTCCTTTCTCATAAGGAATGTGCGCCTCAACTGCACTGCCAAACATATGAAAATGGATTACATTAGGTGTAAGATTTGGTTGAAAAGCCACCTAAGAATGCAAATGAATGGAGGAAAGCAAAGCTAGAAAGCATAAATGAGTATGAATAAATTGTATTCTACTCAAGAGAATGCAAAGCATACAATGAAAAATGAGAGGCTCATATGAGAGCGATGGGTGAGTATATATAGGATTTACCACCCAAAATACTAAAAAACACAACCAATATGGGATAAAGTGAAAAACATTCCTAAGTAAACTCAACCTAGTGCAAAGAGATCTAAAGTGGAGAACTAGCTAAGAAAGAACTAGATAGCTAAAGAACCCTATTCACACTAACACCCCCCCCCCTTTAAGTGCAACTTAGGGGGAAAGATGAGTCTCGACTACAAGGCCTGATGAGGTACCCATGTACAAAAGATACCCTCAAACATAAAAGGAAGGAGAAAACCCAGTGGGAAAAAACTCCCCCTGTGAGAGGATGAAGAAAGAAGGGTTAAGTGACCCCCCAGAAGAAATGTCCCACACCCCCAAGAGAGATCGAAGAGGGACATACTCTCTCTCGGTGAAGGGTTTGGTGAAGAAGTATGCAACCTACTCTATTGAAGGACAATAACACAAATCGATGACCTACTCCTAAATTATCTCCCTAAGAAAATGAATGTGGATCTTGATGTGTTTGGTCCACTGATGATGAACCAGGTTCTTCGAGATCCAGATGGCGCTCTAGTTGTCACAGTAGATGATTGATGGATTTTGAAAAGTGATGCCAGGTTTAGTGAGGATATTCTTAAGCCAAATAGCCTCAATGGAGGCATTAACATCCCCTTGAGACTGATCCGATTATTTTTTAGAATGAAATAAAGGTGGAGATATAATAATGAAATATAGAGAGATACAGTAATACACAATTTCTAGTAATGAACGAAATGCACAAAACTGTAAAAATACAAAGTGAGTGACTCGTAAGAATGGTAGAAGCCTATTTCCAAGAAGAGATGTGACGGCTAAGCTCATTCGCAAGAATATGATGTTTACAATGAGGCTCCAAATGCCTTTTTAACATAAAGAAAATCCAAAACCCTAACCCCAGAAGATGAAACGCCAAAATGTTTGCGGGCCCCGATGGGGGTAGTTGATACGTCAACTTCCCTAGGGCATAAATTTTGCATACGATCTTTGTTTGGGGTGCATGATAGCTCGTTGGAAAGGTCTATTTGAGAAGAACACATTCTGACTGGTCCAAAGCTAGAGTCCCCCAAAATAAATAAATAAACGTTGTTTAGGGCCTCAAAATGGCCCCGAAAATTTGGGACCTGAAAAACTGTAGAAAAACTGCCAAGGTGGAAAATTGTATTTCGAGCCAGTGGAATAGGTGGGTGGCCACCGATATCAACCTATATTATTCCCCCCCCCCCTTAGGAATAAATGGTATCCATTGCGTCAAGTTCCCGGGTGTTGACGCCCAAAAGCACAACATAGGGTGCCTGCATGCAAATCAGTTGCAATGCCTTATTATTTATGTATAATTAATAATATCCTAGATAGATGGGACCTCCTGTGTGAATATGATGAAGGATGACTCGTCTCTTATGTGCTCATGTCTTGGTTGTGAAATAAGATCTATAGTTTATTGTCTCAAAATCACTCTTTAAAACAAAATGGCAAACAACAGGCTTATTGGCAACTTAATTAAAAGAGAAATGATATTGCTTTAATGATCATCACGGCTCTATTCTGCTACACATAGATTGAATGTGAATTTAAACTCCATACTTGAAGTTGTATATGGTTATGGCATTGTGTTACTATGGTTTAGTGCTAGAGGGTTATGCACCACTGTTGAAATTTAAAAGTCATATGTTTGGGGCATGGTTTCCCTAGTAAGAGTGGACATATAATATATTGGTACAAAAAGGGTTGGCGCACACATTAAGTTTGAAAACATTGTAAAATAATGGCATATCCGACTTGCATTGAATTTGGTATGGCTATGGTGGATTATGCGTTGTATGTGCTAGCATGCTCGTACTGGTTTATGGGTGATGGAGTAAATGTGGATATGACGTGTAGTAATTCCACGTTGCTCTAACTTACCTCGATGGTCGCCACCCTTGCTATGTTCACATTTGGTCATTTTTTGAGTTGGTGTTGCCTTTGTGTTGCTCGAGCTTGGAAGAAATAATCAGGGTTTGTTGATTCTCCTTGGCATTTTGCATCCAGGTATGAATGTTCTTGCTGCTCCATCTATGAATTATTGCTTTGTTCATCAATTTAATCAAAAGTTGGCTCTTGCATTCACTTACGGTCTATGTTTTTCCAAATCTTATGGCATGTGATTTTTCAACTATGTAATGGTTTTCAAATGAAGTTAATCTATGTTGGTGTTTATGTGCAAACTAATTGACAATTGAATATCTCTCTCTGTTGAATGAAATTATGGTTGTTCTGTTGCTCTACTTGTTGGAAAAAGTTGTGGTGGAAGTGGCTTGGGTTTGACTCATCTCTGGTTATTCCATGTTTTCTTGTCTCTCTGATATAAAAATGGTGTTATTGTGCGCCTATGGATTATTTGTAACCCCTCTTTGTCAATTATTTGTATATATCATGGGTATATTTGTTTGCGGCCGCCATAAAAGGTCTGTGAAGAGGTTTGTGGAAATGTGTGGTGGTAAAAGATGGTCAAATTTTTATTTTTGGGCCAAGCCCTTGAAGTGTTTGCCCTCTTGCTCTCTCATACCTCATTGCTTTTGATGAATGGTATCTCAAACCCTGAACTTGATGACTGTGTAAGGGTGACTAACCCAACGTTGGATAAGTTCGTTGTTAGCATCTTTTTTTGTCATGCGGTTTTGTCGATTTATTTACCTGATGATGTTAGAATTAATACCAAGCTCACTCGGTGATAAATACAGTCTGTTATATGACAATATTGAAAGACAGTGTTAAAGAGTTATGGTCGTGCTGTGTTAGCATGCTTGAGGTGGTCGGGTTTTTAGTTGGATAGAATGTCTCTGTTGACAAATTATACATTTGTTGAATGAACTCTGCGAACATGAAATATTTTTTATGTACATTAAAATCTTAGTCGATTGTTTTATTACCCATGGGGGTCTTTTTGGTCGATTTTGAGAAGTTGTGTGATGATTAAAGAATATCAATTGCATTGGGTTTTGGACTCATTATGTCCATACATCGACTGTTAGGTTTGGTTGTTGGCTTACCGTGCTTTCTTGGCCATACTGTGTGTTGGATATGATATGATTATAGTTGTTGGATGTTTCTTAGGACAACCATTTATTAATTGAATTTTGTGAATACAATTTAAAAAAAGTACACAGCGAACAATCTTGGATTTTTGAAACAATAGTCTTGGGTTTTGAAACAGAGTATTGGATTTTGATTTTAAACGGAAACGTGTTTGGAAATTTTGTTGTTATGGTGATGGTATGGCAAATGATACAACAAAAACCATTGGGTTGCCTTTCATTGTATCATTTTTCGCACATTACATTCCCTTGATTTTCCCACATACACTTATAACACTCCATGTTCTATTATTAAGCATTTTAAAGGATAAATTTGTATGAAAACAAAAGAGATGGATATGAAGTTTAGTTGATGACTGATGTTTGAGAGTTGGATATATACACAGTTTGATTATTTTTGTGATTGCTTGAACAATATCCGTGTATCTTGTCCCATCTATACTACCATGTTTTGCACATTACAAACCCCTCATATTCCCAATGACCCTATCATTCCCTGTTCAGATGGCAATTGATTGATGAAGTTTTTAATGGATGGATTGCATGTGTTCTATGGTGGATAATAGAGCCAACTTTCGATTTTATTTAGGTAGAGTTTCATGCATGGATTAATAATAATTTTTCATGATTCATTGTATATTGCTACAGGATGAGCTTTTTCAGCAGGAGCAGTAATGGTAGAGGTAACAGAGGCAGGGGAAATTGGAAGAGAGGTCATAGAAGACCTCGGTTCTCCATACATTTCAATGTTGACCCTCATGAATTGAACCATCTTTTCCAAGATGGTTTACTTAACCTAGTAGGCCAAGGAATCCTCCATCCCCGACCGGAAAGACCTCCCTTCCAAGCACATCAAAATATATCTGGTGTCTGAGTCCCTCCCCATGTGTCAATGCGACTAGAACTGCCCACCAACGATGGTTGGCAGGAGATTTTCCATTAACCTATTGTTCACCACCATGGTTGGCCCACTGCGTCATTGTCATTACCCCCTCCACCACCAAAAAATCAAGTTTCCCAAGTTGATCATGCTCTCTCACGTGTGGAATCATCACATGCCAGTAAAAGATTAAAAATAGATGTCCCCGACCCGTGCAAGACAAGGGAAAAGAAATAGCTCCTCACTCCAGATTATCCAAAGAGTCTACCAAATCAACCTCCTCTCGCCTTCATCTTAAGGATGAATCTTCTCATGTTATTGTTAAATTTTCAATGAGCTATGGCTCATGCATTCTTTTAAATTTTTTGTTATTAGTTGAACCATAACTACAGCAGCAAAACCAAGATCACAAGAAGAATAACCATGCACAAGAACACAAGAAGTATCATGGGAAACCCTTATCAACAAGGGAAGAAAACCCAGTCAATCCTTTGCTATATTCCTCAAGAGAAAGACCTCCCACGCCATCACCAAATATAACACACAAGAGGATGTTGCAATTCTCATAATTTCAGACCATAACTTCTGAAATCATGAGATGACACAATGTTAAGTGTGTTTCCTCAATGGGGATTCCCCTTTATTTATATAAGACTTATCACATAAAATGATGTGTATTTTGGCACAATAGGGACGACCTCACTAAATCAAAATATAATTAATAATTATCATATTAATTATCTTTTACATTAAGGTGGGGCCGACCTGTACCATTTACATTACAACTAGGGCTACAGGCAGGTCTGACTCTTGAACAATATAGCAAGGGATATCATACACCCACTAGTGTTCATCCACTAGGGGCACATCCATATGGATGTCCATATCTCTGGCTTACTGCATTACACAGAAGCACCACTTCTAGTGCTCAACCACTAGGATCAAGTTCACATGTGTTCATCCACAGGCACGTCCACTCAACATATATTGTTTCCCATTGCATTACACATGAGAGTCATCTGGAGTTTCTCATCAACTCTCTGCTCAGAGGAGGATAATACATCATCTTCATTTATGTTCCCATGACGATGCACCCAACACTTTGGGATTTCACATGTTCACCTTATGCTCATCCATAAGCATGTCCAACACTGAAGATCTCCTTTCTCACTGTGTTACACAGGAGAATCATCTGGAGTTCTTCTCAACTCTCTGTAAGGAGGAGGCCATCTCTATGTTCCAGCACTGTATCAGATAGGAACCACACACCCCTCTCAGGGGCTTTCTCTCAGATTTGTAAGTTGGAGAATGTCTCACGTAGTTGCAATCATCAACACTCCCTCTCAGCTAGGGAGGCATTCTTCATCATGCCAAGTCTCTCACAGATGTACTTTGAACTTTGTCTTGACTGTAGTCATAAAACACTCCCTCTCAACTAGGGAGGTATCCTTCACCAAGCTAATTTGGTGAATATGTCCGCAATCTACTCATGTGTAGGAAGGTACTGCATGTGTACTATTTTCCTCTGCATCATGTCTCTGATATAATGAAATTTTATCTCAACGTGTTTCAATCTATCATGAAACACTAGGTTCTCACATAGCTCTGGTTATCATCATAGGATCCATCTCATAATTAATTAAATCTGTCAAAAGCTTGTGAAGCCATATTGGTTCACACATGATGCTACATACTCTGCTTTTGTGATACTCAAGGTCACATAGTTTTGTTTCTGCATCAGGAAACCATGGAAATATTCATGGTAAGACAACAACCAGATGTGCTCTTCTGGTTCATTGTACTCTCTGCTCAATCTATAGAGGTATATCCCTGCAAGCTCAAGTCTACACTGGAGACACATCACATTCCATATCTAACCGTGTCTCATAGATGTCTCAATACATGTTTCGTTGTTATCGAGTGAGTTTGTCTCGGCTAACTCATGGAATGAATAAGTACATTCACTACATAACATGAATCAAGTCTTGTGTTAACCAAGTACATCAGTGATCCAATCAGCTTTGGATCAATCTCGTCTGAATCATCTTTATTTATTTTCTTCAAATCCATCACTGTGGATTTTCATTTTGTCATACTGAGCTTCTTTAATATTCCCACTGTATATTTTCCTTGACTCGGGAAAATCTCATTGGTCATATGTCATACTTCTTGTCCCAAGAAGTAGTGCATCATACTCATATCCTTCATCTCGAAATCAGAAGTCAAAGCTTACGTGTATCTAACAACAAAGCTTTTTGAATAAGTTATCAAAATCAGGTTCTCATCACCAACACTATAATAATATAGGTTTGGATCAACAATACTTTTGCTAAAACCCAAACTCATCAAGAATCCATCTATCTGATGTAGTTTCCAACTCATGGATGGTAGTATATATGGAAGTGTATCGAATTACTGGATCAATATGTCTCATCATAGTTCACTCCCTCTTCTTGTGAGAATCCTCTGACTACAAGTCTCGTTTTATATTTCTCGATAATTCCATTAGTTGTATGTATTTCCGCCTCTTGCAAGGTTTTTTCAAGCCTAGACATGCCTTTTATAGCCTACTGCAAAGTCCTTGGAAATACCAACTGTAACGACTGGATCAACTGTATTAATGGCTATCTCCCTCTAGACTGTTGAAGAGGAAGAAGGTATTGTCTTTCTTTCTCAATTAGATTGACTCCTTCTAAAGGATAAGCTTATTCCTTTGTTGTTACACTACCTGGAACAAGAAAACAAACAAAAGGAAACAAGACAATAATTTCTCCTAGAGGAGATTCATGAGTACATCTCTAGAATCAAAACATTTTAAGGATTGTTGTCACAACTACAACACCTACTTGTAATGTAGCAACCTTAGAAATGTAGGTTATAGTCATGATAATAATAAAAAAATCAAACCTGGAGTCTTCACTTCCAGTGTGTTGTTCTTTTGAATGCACTGAGACTTCTATGGGTCCATGATTTGTACCAGGGGTTCCTTCCTCCTGCAAATACCTTTATGACAATGATGCAAATAATATATATATACAAGTGCATACTTGAGAGTGTACATTGATGGAGGTTCTTCTTGTTTGTCATGTAGCCACCTATACTCTGGTCTAGTAGCAACTTTCTGCATGCTCATGACAGACCTTAGACTTGGTCCTTTTATACCTTAGAGACTCCTTCAGATTTGGGCCTCAAATTTTGCTCAACATCTTGACTTCTATCAACAACAATATTTTTGTAGTGTTATCTGTCAAGTAACTCATACATATCCCTTGATATTGGACAACGTATTTAGGGTGCACAGATGTTGTAGCCTTTTGTTACTGTCAATACTACCACATATTTTCTTGACACCGTGCCAACAGATTTATTTCGCTATTTTCTTTTCCTTGGAGGAAGAGACTCTTCATATTCTATTGACCAAATGTGTAAATGTTTAGTTTCTCCTGGCTTTTTAAGTGTATCTTCTATATATCTCTTATGTGAATATACTTTCACTTCATTTTTCATGGAAACTGCTAACAGTAACTGGGCATTGCCATCAAATGCAGTAATAGAGCTTGCATTTGCAATCTTATTGCCACCATTGGCTAAAGAAATCAACTTTACTGGAACTTCACCAAATTTAATCAAGCCCATGCAATGCCATGAAACCTCTGTCATCTGAAAATATGTGGTAAATGATTCATGGTCCTGGGAATCACTTATTTTTCAAAAGCTACGTGGCAAAATCATAGACAATTAATTTATAGCTTGCACCAGGTAGAGAACCTTCTCATTGTTGACATAAGGAAACATGATTTCTTGTAGGTATTACATCAATACTTGTAACCTGTCATAACTCATTAAAATTAATAAACTTTGGCAAGCAGTCATGCTTTTAGGAGGCCTGTCGTGGGGGTTCTTCTGGCTATAGCAGCCTTGAAATTCATAAAAAAATCAAACATTGCCTCAGTTATATGTTGCCACAGGTCTGTAGTTTTATTCCTTAGTTGTTGTCCTAAAATACTTGAGGTTGAGGCTGTTCGGCTGAGCCACCAAGGGATAAGTAGTTGCCCCCCGTGATGTTCCAGAATTTCGGTCCTGCCAGAATGAGTGATTGCGGTCTGCTAAGGGGACTTGGTCAGCTTCAGAATTTGAGTTTGGTCCTTCTTCTTTAGGCCGTGACAGCCTTACTCCTTGCCGCAGAAGATTAAGGGAGGGGTATGGCCCTTCCCTTGGGCTGCAACCTCTTTTCCATATGCCATAGGTGTTGATCAAGGCTTGAATTGACCACAGGAAGGAGATCTGGCCCTCTTCATCTACCACAGATTTGTTACGAGGGGTCTGACCTCATCAACAACCACATATTTTTCAAGGAGAGGTCTGACCCTCTTCTCTTCACCCCTACAATAGACCTTACCTTCAATTTGTAGTGTGCAATGGTTTTCTTCAAGCCTGCTCTGATACCATGTTGAATTTTCAATGAGCTATGGCTCATGCATTCTTTTAAATTTTTTGTTATTACTTGAACCATAACTACAACAACAAACCAGATCACAAGAAGAATAACCATGCACAAGAACACAAGAAGTATCCTGGGAAACCCTTCTCAACAAGGGAAGAAAACCCAACCAATCCTTTGCTATATTCCTCAAGAGAAAGACCTCCCACACCATCACCAAATCTAGCACACAAGAGGGTGTTGCAATTCTCATAATGTCAAACCACAACTTTTGAAATCATGAGATGACACAATGTTAAGTGTGTTTCCTCAATGGGGATTCACCTTTATTTATATAAGACTTGTCACATCAAATGATTTGTCTTTTGGCACATTAGGGCCGACCTCACTAACTCAAAATATAATTAATAATTATCATATTAATTATCTTTTACATTAAGGTGGGGCCTACCTATACCCTTTACATTACAATTAGGGTTACAGGCAGGTTTGACTCTTGAACAATATAACAAGGGATCTCATACACCCACTAGTGATCATCCACTAGGGGCACATCCATATGGATGTCCATATCTATGGCTCATTGCATTACATAGAAGAACCACTTATAGTGCTCAGCCACTAGGATCACGTTCACTTGTGCTCTTCCACAGGCACGTCCACTCAACAGATATTATTTCCCATTGCATTACACAGGAGATTCATCTAGATTTTCTCATCAACTCTCTGCTCGGAGGAGGCTAATACATCATCTTAATTTCTATTCCCATGACGATGCACCTAGCACTTTGGGATTTCACATGTTCACCTTGTGCTCAGCCACAAGCACGTCCAACTCTGCAGATCTCCTTTCTCACTGTTTTACACAAGAGAATCATCTAGAGTTCTTCTCAACTCTCTGTAAGGAGGAGGCCATCTCTACGTTCCAGCTCTGTCTCAGATAGGAACCAGACACCCCTCTCAGGGGCTTTCTCTCAGGTTTGTATGTTGGGGAATGTCTCACGTAGTTGCAATCATCAATATTTATTAGTGCCATTCAGCCTCAAGGTTCTAACCAGTCAAACGCTGCCACAGAGAAATCAAAAGGGGACAACAGTGAGAAGAGGCCCAATGCCTCACATAACAAATATGGATTTTGATGATTGAGGTTGTTTTATATGTTGAAGACAATATTTTTATCTTGATAAAGTTTTGAACAACAAGCATATATTTGACATTGTTTTGGACAACAACATTCATTTGAGCACTTTTTATTGGACAACTTGGATATGATGTTATTTTTGGGGACATGATTATATTACATTATGTTGATATTTATTATTTGAGTATATATATATGAATCGGGAGTTACAAGGAGATGTTTTGAATTAAATGATTTGGATATTTGTTATTAAAAAAAGAAATAAATGGGAGTCACAAGGGGTCCCACCTATTTAGTTATTATCTAAGACCCTTATTTGTATATTATTATTATTTATTTGTCTCAAACAAATTAGTTAAGTTAATTCTACTTAACTAAAGAAAGGTAGTTGAACTACCCTAACTTATTGAAAAGGAATAAAATCTCAATGATATGAAGAGACAAAGGGAGACAATCGAAGGAGAACTATAGCCATAATGTTTGCTCTATACTAGTAAGATATTTTCAACTTTCATTCATTCTGAGTTTACTAGAAATCTTAATCCTCTTGATGACAACATGGTCTTATTGAAGGCAACAGGATTCAAAAATTGAATCACATATTTCAGCAGCTTGTTTTAAAGGTGTATGATTTATCTTTGATAGTCTATGTATTTTTGTTTGTGCATGATTTGAGTTTCATGACTGATAAATAATATCTTTCAGAGTCAAGTGACAACATTTTGTGACAGCCTGATCCATATCTTTAGCTTTGGTTTTCTTCTTGATTGTCAGAGTATTTTTTTATGGTGCCCATCGAAGGCTTCTAAATTTGATTTTGGTCCCTACCCTCGCAGAGGTTTGTAGAGAGAACTCAATTTTGTATCTCAGAATGAAATAAATGAAAAATCAGATTATTGTTTCAGTCTCACACATGTGTTTTAATGATCTGGCTCATTCTTTTGTCTTGATCTCCATATATACATTTGAATATTTTTTGTACACATTCATGTAACTTTGTTTAAAGTTTACTTCGTTTGCATTGACATATGTAACACATAAAAACCAACCTTGGTCCTATGTAATTGATACTTGTGGCTTAAGCGATTATTTTTTAGGCTATAAACCCAGAGTAACATTCCCAACTATCTTGTCTTTGCCCGACAATATCTAAAAATGCTTGAGTAAGGTTTTCCATACCTTTTCCTCAACATCAGGGAAGCGTTTTCTGAATCTGAACCTTGGTGATTTGCTTGCCTTGTTGAAGAAGATTTCTTGCTTAGCTTGTTGAAGGCTACCACGAACGTGTTGTTGGAAGGGTTGGATCCGTTCAACTAATATAGTTGCATGATCTACCTCGATTCGAGTGTGGGAGGACTCTATTGGTGAAGATGCAACATGAAGAGTATGAAGGGTTCTGTTATGACTTTGCTTGATTGGGCAATGTGGAGGCACCCCCGTATTGAAGTAAGAATATCTTTGTGCGCTTCTACAATCTTGCCAATCTGCTTCTACTGGATAGAAAGGTCTTGGGCCAAGGTTGCAGTGGTTGATGTGTCCTTCTGTTTTCCTTTCGAATAGGTCGTGAAGAGGATAAACATTGTGGTATGAGAGATTACTTTGTGACATTTTTTTGTCGGGACAATATTCAGAACTACCTCTGGTATCCTATAGAGTTGACTCCCCATAGTAACAATGACACTACAAGGTCGAGCCTCATAAACAACATGACACTTCCACATATATGGCTAGACTAATATAACATCACAAACTTCCAGTGGGGAAACATCACACAATACCCAAGTGAAGCATTGTTGGCTAACATGGAGATCTCGACCCAAGTGAATCCACCCAATGTTGTATGGTTGTGGGTGTGGATTTATCGACAATCCCAACTGCTTAACAACCTCTGCTAAGATGAGGTTCTTTTGGATTCCACTATCAACAATGAAATGAAATGGGGTCCCCTTCACCCACATATGTGAATGGAATAGGTGCTCCCCCTCCTCATGATCCTCTAATTCTTCTGGTTGGCTTGTTGCGGTCGCGACAGTAGCAGAGGGTTCTGCATCAATGATCTGTCTCCTTTTTATTATTTTCTAATCATAATCTGAGTCAAGGCTTGGCTTTGTTTCTTTGAGCTCATCCACCGATGAATGTTTCGAGCGACATTCATCAGTGTTGTGCCAAGAGATTTTGTGGAAGTCGCACCACTTCCCAATGCCCTTCTTCATCTTATCGTTGCCCTTATTTTCCTGTGGCTTGGAATGGTTGTCTTAAGGTTGGTTTTTCTGTGAGTTAGGGTTTCCTTTACCATACTTTGGTTGTTGTGGATTTGCAGACCCAAACTCACGTTTGTTCTATTGCTTAAATTTCTGCTCGATTTTGACAACATATCGAAAACAACTCCCAGTGATGAAATGTCCAGAAAGTCCATTTCAGTTTGGATGTACCTGTGTAGAGCCCCGTAGTATTTTAGAACTAGATGTCGCTCGAAGTCTTTGATACCCAACTTAGTGCGCAAGGTATGGAAGGTATTTTTGAACTTCGACATTTTGTGGCCCCTCTCTTGACACAGCGTGGTCCATCTCATGTACTAGACGTCATAGTTTTCAATAGGTTAATATTGTTCCTTGATCGCATCCATAAAAAAAAATCCCAAGTGGGCTCGGCCCCAAATATTCCAAACTCCTCTATGGAATTTTTCTCCCAGTAAGTTTCCCACCAATATTTGACATGGGGGAAAGCCTTAAGGAGTGAAAAGGTGATCTTTTCTCTATCGGAAAAATTGTGGACAGAGAAATAACCTTCTAGTAGATTTAACCACTTTTCCAAAGAATATGCATTTATCTAACCTTCAAACACAGGAACATCAAAATTAACGTGTACCTTGAAAGGGGCGGCACTTCCAAAGTGGTTGTTTGATGAGGACGTGTATGCTATTGTCAGCAGTCGTCGAAGGATTTGGGAAAAAATCTCCATCATTTCTTCCCTCTATCGTGTGAGGGATTCCTCGAGGAAGAGATTAATAGAATCTTCTGCTCCTGCATCTCTCTTTTCTTCCGACATGGGAGGCTGCTTGGGTTGGTTGTCCTCAAGAGAAACTAGTTTGAGACCCAACTCTCTATACCCTAACCTCATCGGGGACATGCACTAAGAAGCGACAAGGAGCAGCCTGCTCTGATACAAATGATCCAAATTATTTTTTAGAACAAAATGAAGGAGGATATATAACAATGAAATACATATAGATATCGCAAGAAACATAAAAAGATACAGTAATACATCATTTCTATTAATGAATGAAATGTACAAAACTGTAAAAATACATAGTGAATGACTCGCTAGAATGGTGGCAGCTTATCTCAAAGAAGAGATATGACGACTATGCTCATTTGCAAGAATATTATGTTTACAATGAGGCTCCAAATTCCTTTTTAACATAAATAAAATCCAAAACCCTAACCCCGAAAGATGAAACGCCAAAAGGTTTGTGGGCCCAAATGCGTGTAGTTGATACGTCAAATTCCCGAGGGAGTGAATTTTTCATATGATCTATGTTTGGGCTCACGATAGCTCATTAAAAAGGTCTGGTTGAGAAGAACACATCTCAATCGGGCCCAAACTAGAGCCTTTGGCTATCACCTAGGTCTCCAAACGTCAAAAAAATGTCGTTTAGGGCCTCAAAACGACCCCGAAAGTTTGGGACCGGAAAAACTGTAGAAAACCTGCCAAGGTGTAAAATTGTATTTCAAGCTAGTGGAATAGGTGCACGGCCATTGATATCCACCTGGATTTGATACTCGGCCTTAGTCGAAGAAAGAGCAATGGCATGTTGCTTCTTTCTCTACCAACAAATGGGACCGAAACCCAGGTGAAAATTGTAGCCATATATAAAATTGTGATCATCAAGATCACCATCCCAATCAGAATCTATGTATCCAATCAAATCTGAACTTGTGCCCGCTGCATAGTGAATCGCATAACAATGAGTGCCCTATATGTAGTGCAAAGTGTGTTTGACATCCTTCTAGTGAAGCTCATGTGGATCCATCACGAAGCACAAAACAATTCCAACTACAAATGAAATTTCAAGGTGAGTATGAGTTAAGTAGATGAGGCTTCCAACAAGACAAAGATACAAATTGGCATCAACTAGTGGTGTGGAACACTTCGCCTCTGATCTAGGTGGATATTGGTGACCACCCACCTATTCTAACTGGCTCCTCTTGATAGTTTTTAGTTCAACACGTTCTTCTGTAATTCTTTGTAATTGTGGGTTCCACACTTTCGAGGTTGTCTAAACCCCTACACAACTTCCAGGTGGAGATTGGTGGCCTCCCACCTAATCCGACTAGCTTATTTTGAAATTTCTCATGTCAATACATATTTATGTACTTCTAGGGCCGTTTTGGGGCCCTAAATAGTGTTTTTTTTGGCTTGCCACAGTCAAATTATAGACAAAGACAAGTTTGACAACACAATGTGTAGTTCTCGAAAAGACCTTTCCAATGGGATATCACGCGCCTAAAATGGAGGTCGTATGCAAAAGTTACGACCCCAGGAAGTTGAGGTACCAACTTACCCATTAGGGCCCACAAAAATTTTGGTGTTTCATCTCTTAGGGTTAGGTTTTTGGATGTCTAGGGTTTTTTCATTCATGAGTAATGTTAAAAATGCCTCTGGACCCTCAAAGTAATCATTATGCTCAGGCGGATGCACGTAGCAGCCACATGTCTTCTCAGAGATAGCTACCACCATTCACGCAAGTTGTTTCCAGTTTTACAGTTTCAACCTATTTTATTTATTCAATAGAATTTATTGTTCATTGGATATCTGTTGTTTTTCTTTGTATCTCTATGTTATTGTATTCAGTTTTTTATTCCTTTTGTTTCGCTCATAAATTTTGATCAGTGGTATCAGAGCGGTCTGCTCTTCATTTATTTTTCTTCGTGCATGTCCCCGACAAGATCTGGGTACAAAAAATTGGGAATTGAACGAGTTGATCCTTTGCAATATCAACCATGCCAATCCCAACAACAACCCATGGGGGATGAGAAGAAATATGATGGAGCAAGAGATCCTTTTAAAATGTTGCTCGAGGAATCCCTTGCACAACAAAGGAACAAAATGATGGACAACTTTGCACAGATCCTTCTGTAACTACCCACTGGAGACACATCTTCATCAAGGGGCCATGAAACCCTCTTCAAGGTACAAGTAAATTTTGATATTCCATTATTTGAAATACTGATAGATGCAAATGTTGTAGATAAATGGTTGAATCTGCTCGAAGGATATTTTTCGGTCCACAATTTTTTTGACAGTGAAAATATTACTTTTGCACTCCTCAAGGTCGTCCCCCATGTTAAGGAATGGTGGGATACTTACTCTGAGCAGAGGGCCATAGAGGAATCTACAATACTTTCAGTCGCCCCCACATGGGATTCCTTCAGGGATTCCATTAAAGAACTTTAAAGTAAGAATGAACCCATCAATTTTTCTCATACTACCTTAGGTAATTGTTTTTTAAAGGTTGACCACCATTGTTATTCAGTAGAGCCATCTTCACTCCAAACAAATGAACAGTTTGAACTCCTTCATTGCTCTCAGACTGAAGTTAATGACTATACTATAGTAGAAGTATATACTTTATGTTTTACTAACTCAATTTTAGATACTAACATTTCGACTTTGTTTCTCAATGGCTCCAAATTGTAGGAAGGAGTTGGGGCAGTATGTATACTCATTGACCCTGAAAAGCATAAAACTCTTATATCACGTTGTTTAGAGTTTGAATGCACCGAAAATATTGTCGAATATGAAGCCTTGGTCCAAGGCCTGGAAAATCCTATAGACCTTAAGGTAAAATTTCTTCGAGTTTTTGGTGATTCAAAAATAATTGTCGGACAAGTAAGGAATACTATACACTGCACCATCATGAGGTATGGAACTTAATTAATTGTTTTGATGCATTTAATATTACTACCATACCTCTTTCTCAAAATTTTGTTGTTCATACTTTAGCTAACACAACATCTATATTCACACACCTGATAATGGTTTTACTGTTGAAATGTTTTTCAAGCCTTCCATACCCAACAACGTCACTAACTGGAGGGTGTACAATGATGATTCTTGGATTATAGAATTCCTTACCAACATTGACGTATTCCAAGATTTTGTGATATACGACAAGGTACATGAACATAATCTATAGGATTATTGGGATGAAGAAAATAATATCAAGGCTAACTACATCCCAAGGAGTGTATTATTGCTTGAAAAGTTCTTTGATCTGTAGACCAAGTTCAGAACACCTATGAATCTGAAGATAAACAACTCCACTATGATGCATGCTTTGGTGAATCTAGGCACTCTTGAACATCCCAAATTTATCAATTTAGGCACCCGTTGTTCAGAGGCAGAGAAACATACCTTCACGCATATGTTTAATAAATATCGAGATGTATTTGTATGAAATTATGAAGACCTAAAGACGTATGACATTCATATTATTGAACACATCATTCCTATCAAAGAGGGTGTCGAACTGTTTTAGCATAAACTAAAGAAGATACATTCGAACCTTGAACCACTAATTCAAAAGGAATTAGAGAAATTGTTGAGCGCCCAGATTATCTTTAAAGTTCCCCATTCTACTTGGGTGTCCAATTTTGTACATGTTAGGAAGAAGTTAGGGGAGATCAGATTATGTGTGGATTTCATAAATCTAAATCGTGCCTCTCACAAGGATAATTACCATGTTCTCCCAATGGAACATATATTACAACTCATGTCTAGTTCTCATAAGTTCTCTCTTTTTGATGGGTTCTCTGGATATAACCAGATTCTCGTAGCATAACCAAACTAATTGAAGACCACTTTTAGAACCAAGTGAGGAACCTTCACGTATTCTAGAGTTCTCTTTTGCCTAATTAATAGAGGTGCTAATTTTCAAAGGGAAATGGATATAGCATTTAAAGGTTTGATCGGTCTCGATGATGTTACAGTTTATTCCAAGAACAGAGTCGATCACTCCTGGCACCTGAAACGAATTTTCGAAAGATGCAGGAAGTATGGAATTTCTCTAAACCTCGAGAAAAACATCTTTTTTGTTTCAAAAGGTAAGCTATTGGGGCATATAATTTCTAAGGATGGGATTTTTGTTGACTTGGAACACACCAAATCCATCATGCAGATCTCGTTTCCGAACAACAAGAAGTCTATGCAATAATTTTTTTGGAAGATTAATTTCATTAGAAGTTTCATTCCTGACATTGCTGAAATAGTTAAACCCCTTTAACAGATGATTGAAAAGGACATTCAATTCAAATGGAAATCTGTTGAGAAGGACGCCTTCGAGAAAATTAAGGCTACCATAGTGGTTGCCCCTACGCTTCAATGTTTGGATTTCTCCAAATACTTTTTGTTGTACACGTTTGCATCATATCATTCTCTTGCAGCGATGCTCACTCAAAAGGATCAGCAAGGGAATGAATGCCAAATAGCATTCATGAGCACTGGACTTGAAGGTGCTAAATTGAATTATCCATTAGTGGATAAGCAAGATTTCACCGTTCACAAGCCATTAAACATTTCAACCCTTACATACTGAATAATCACACCAAGGTGATTTTCCCTCACTGAGAGCTTAGATTTCTCTTTGTACAAAGGAAATTGGGTAAAAGACGAGGAAATTGGATGACCGCTTTGCAGGAATACGACTTGGAATTTAAACTAGCAACTATCGTTAAAGTTCAAGGCTTGTGCAAATAGCAATTGAGGCCATGTATTCTGAAGATCACAAAGAAGCAGGCTGACAAGAAGAACCGGTACTCTACGCACAACAACCTCTTTACATTCCATCATTTGAAAATTGATCTAAAAATGAAGAAGACTTGTATTCTTGAAAATATTTGCAAGTTAAATTTTATGTGTTAAAATGCAAATGGATCAACTTTGCAACACAACTTTAATAGGATTTACTCATTCAAGATGCATATAAACAGAAGCAAAAACAGTGAACAAAAAACACATAACACAACAAATGATAAAGGAGTTCACCCCTCTCTTGGGCTACATCTCCTGGTCCAGCTTCCAATGGATCATTTGTATTATTTGCTCAAAGTGCTCAAAAATGTGATTTACAATGCTCAAAATTCCAAATAGACTGCTCCAATGGCTTCATAACATCCAAAAACCCCTAGCTGGGCTTTTTCGGCACCTCGTTTGGCCAAAAATTGAAGAAGATAGGCTTCCTGGAAGTCCCCCCTTCAAACTTGTTGTCTATGCATCTACAAAATGCACCCTTTTTGGCTCAACCTAGCCCACACGCATATTTAAGCATAAAAACTTAGCACCGGACACAACCGCGCGAACCGTGCAAACTGTAGGACAGTTACGGGCGCACCTAGCCCCTAACCGTCAAGGGCAAGGTCGTATGACCCATATGACCGCGTGCAAGTGTAAACATAGGCTCCCATTCCACAAGCCAATGATCAAAGGACAAGTGGTGGGTCGTTTGTATAATCGTTGGAACCAAAACAAAACACAATCGCGCATGCGCGCCGAATGGTATAGCAATGGGTCATATGTTAACACAATGTGCGACCAAGGGCTGGGGCTAAGCCCCAGCCCAGTCGCGCCCCAACTATACACATATGCAAACATATATAAATATTTTTCCATTTATATAATAAGGAAAAACCAGTGGCGCGCCGATTGGCGGCTCTTCCCAAGTCTCTCCCCCCTGCCCGGAGGTTGCGGGGTCGACTCCGACCAAGAAACATAATTTTAAACCAATGTATATATGACACGTGGCGACCATTGATTGGGCCACGTATCATCATCCCATTCTCTGCAAACATGCCATGTCACATGCCAACTACCCAAATAACTTCCTGCCATGTGTCGTACGGCCTGCCACGTCAGCGTCCGTACAGACTGTACAGACTGTACAGTCAACACCCCTTTTTTGCATGTTTGTCATTTTGAACAGAACGCGATATCTCTCGCTCCCGACGTCCGTTTGAACCCAAACAAGTTGCGTTGGGTTCATAACAACGAGGCCTATGCTCTTGTTTGTTTTGAAGCAATTTCGAACACTTTGAATTTTTGAGCAAAATTTGATCCCCTGGATCACACCTCCCCATTAGAAAGCTTTTGGACCTCCAAAAGACTATTTTCAGTCTATCTGAAGATGACGGTATAGCTCCCTCACCTTTCCAACCTCAATAAACTTGGCTTTGCTTGGATTTGTACCTTTAAGACCAACTCGAAGATACTCCACATTTCCTCGTTTTGAAGTTCACATTCTCCTGTCAAGGATGGTGTCTTCATGCGGTTCTGTAAGATATTCTGGGGAAAAATCATCTATAGAAGGAATCTGAACATGCTCTCCTTGATCATCAATCAAAGGAGGCTCATACAATTTCAAATTCTCAACATTAACAACTGAATACATTTGCATATAAGGAGGCAAATCTAAACAAAAGGCATTGTTACCAATCTTATCGATAATTTTGAAAGGACCATATCGAATTGGTTTCAATTTTTTACCTTCTCCTTTAAGCCTCTCCTTACTGATGTAAAGCCAAACTTCATCTCCAACTTGGAATCTGTGATCAACACGATGTTTGTCATGTCTCATTTTGTACTTGGCTTGACTCCTTTCCAACTGCTCTTGCACCATTTGATGTATGGACTGAATTTGTTCAATGAACTTTTCTGCCCTATCAATGTCATATTGACCATCAATAGCAATATCCTTCCCAAAGATAAAATCTAAAGGAGATTTGGGCAAATAGCCAAAACATGCTTCAAATGGCGACGTTTGAGTTGAAGAGTGCGTAGCTTGATTGTAAGCATGTTGAATGTAGTGTAAATGCTCATCCCAAAGTTTAGGATGCTTGCTGCAATAAGCACGAAGAAGATGCACCACTGATTGATTTACCACTTCTGTCTGACCATCTGTTTGCGGATGAAAAGTTGTGCTCTTTTTCAGTTTGGTGTCCATGAGTGCCCATAAACTCGACCAAAAACTTCCAACAAATCGAGAATCCCAATCAGAAATAATGGATTTAGGCAATCCAAAATGCACCCAAACATTTTGAAAGAACATTTGTGTCGTTTGCTCAGCTGTAACCTGCTTCGTACAAGGCATCAAAATACACATTTTGCTAAATCGATCAACCACAACATAAAGATAATCATGAT
The DNA here is from genome assembly GCA_009831015.1 of Picea engelmannii. Lineage (NCBI taxonomy): Eukaryota > Viridiplantae > Streptophyta > Pinopsida > Pinales > Pinaceae > Picea > Picea engelmannii. The sequence continues at coordinate 67,015 of ML809455.1, read as the reverse complement.
TTCGTCTAGACATAGGTAGACCTCTTACAAAGTCCATGGAAATACTTTCCCAAGGATGAGAAGGAACAGGAAGTGGAGTATACAAACCCAACTTTCAATTGCTAGGTTTACTTGTGGCACATAATGAACATCCTCGAACATATCTTGAAACACTTTCCTTTCTCGAACATAAGTGAAGTCTTTCCAAATTCACATTTAGACATCTTCAAAACAACTTTTCCTTTCTCAAAACATCCAAAACTTGTTTCACATGTTTAAGATGATCTTCACGAGATTTGCTAAAGATCAAAATATTATCCAAGTAGACAATAACACAATCATCAAGAAAAGGCCTTAAGACATTATTCATAACTCTCATGAAAGTAGCAGGTGCATTGCAAAGTCCAAAAGGCATTACCATCCATTCAAACAAACCTTGCTTAGTTTTGAAAGCTGTCTTCCATGTGTCGCACTCGGTAATCCTGATCTGATGATATCCGCTTCTCAAATCTAACTTAGTAAAATATTTAGCATCTTTCAATTGATCAAGAAAATCATCGATTCTAGGAAGAGGATAACGATTCTTTACTGTAATTTTGTTCAAAGCCCTGAAATCAACAC